>JZKD02S2216067.1:375377-408133 GCA_000966675.3 Picea glauca | reverse complement strand
AGCCCACACTGGGTGAACCACGTAAATCTGTGTCTCTCTTGTATTGTGTGTCTTCTGTGTTTTGTTTCTACATTTGTTTTATTTTATTGCTCCGCGGTCCTGTTTTTCTAACATTTCATAGTATTTGGAATCAATTGCTACATCAAAATCAAAGATGGAAGTCTTGGAAAATTTGACTACTAAGTCGACAAGAGAATACTAGTTGGGTATTAGAGCAAAAGCAAAGCATACAAATTCTTCAGTCCAAGACTCATTAGAATCATGGAAAGAATCAATGTAACGATTGATGAGACAAATGTATGAAATGAGAAAGAAGCAAGCAAAGACTCAGAATAGCAGGATGATGAGGAAGATCTAAAAGAAGAAGAAGTAGAATAACACAAAGAGCATCTAGAAGAATAAAAGGAGCAAGATGAAAATAAGATACCTCCTAATACACATAGCCAAATGAGTACAGAAAAATCATCCACCATAATGTATTATTGGGAATAAAGATGCAAGAGTTGAAACCCGAAGAAGAATAATTTCACCATAACAACAACACCTGTCATTGTTATCTACAATTGAACCAAGCTATTTTGAAGAGGCCAACAAGGATGAACACTAGATCAAGTCTCTCGATGAATAATTGGATCAGATAGAGAAGAATGACACATGGGAATTGGTTCCAATGCATAAGAAAAAGAATGCGATTGGTAAAAAATGGATTTTTTGAAACAAATTGAATGAGGATGGACAAGTAACTAGAAACAAAGAAAGGTTAGTTTTCAAATAATACACTCATATTGAAGGAATAGATTTTGAAGAGACATTTTCCCACTTGTGAGGATGGAAGTAATCAAATCTATCTTAGCCTCTTCATGTTAAAAATAATCAAAGTGTATCATATGGATGTAAAATCAACCTTTCTAAATGGGGAATTAGAAGGAGCCTATATCAAACAACCTGAAGGGTTTCTACTATCATAAAATGAGGTATATGTTTGTAGGTTGAAGAAAGAAGTGTATGGAATCAAACAATCTCCAAGAGCATGGTATTCAATATTGGATAGGTATCTACAACAACAAGGATTCAAGAAGGGAAATGCAACAAAAAATCTCTACATAAAAGTGGATCGATACAGCATATTGATAATTGAATTTTATGTAGATGAAATTATCTTCAGAAGTGATGATGAGAAGATGAGTCAGAATATTTCGAAAGATACACAAAATAAGTTCTAGATGTATTTTCTCGGTGAGTTGATTTTACTTTTGGGATTATAGATATGTCAGCATGATAAAGGTATTTTCATCTCTTAGACCATGTATATCATAGAAATGCTAAAGAATTTTGGAATGGAAGATTGAAAACCGATGAGTAATCCTATGCAGACTAGCTGCAAGTTGATCTAGGAAGATTAATCTAAGGATGCAGATCAGAGAATCTACAAATCAATGATTGTAAGCTTACTCTATGTGACAACATCAAGACCAGATGCAATGCAATAATTTAGGTAGGTTGCGATATTTCAAGAAGCACCGAAAGAAACACATGTCATGGAAGCAAAAAAAATAGTCATATATCTCAAGGAAAAAAAAAAATTGGATTATGGTATACAAAAGGGAATGATTTATCTTTGGTATCCTACACAGATGAAAATTGGGCAGGTATGATTRATGATAGAAGAATTAGTAGTATAGCATTATTCTGCTTGGGTGATTATATGGTATCATGTTTGAGCAAGAAACAATCGTCAGTATCTTCATCCACAGTAGAAGAATAATATATTGCAGCATAAACATGTTGTACTCAGGTTCTATGGATGAAACAAAACTTGCAGGATATACAAGTGAGGTACGATGAGCCGATTTCAATACTATGTGACAACACCAAATCCATCAGTATCTCCAAGAATCCAGTGATGCATTCGAAGATGAAACACATTCTTATCAAGTATCACTTTCTACATGAATAGGATACAAAAAAGAAAATCAAGTTAGAGTATATTGGGACAAAAGAGTAGATTGGAGATATAGTCACCAAACCTCTTCTGAGGGAGACCTTTGAGTATCTTCAATAAAAAAATTGGATTAGTTTCTACCCCACGGTGATACACACAACATTGGACACAGTAAGATAGAGGTATATAAGTAAAGAATTTTTTGAATGATTTTCACATACATCAAATATTTACCAGAGGAAGCAACATAAAGAGAAAGTAGAGGCTTGTAGATAGAGGGAGTATCCCCAGGGAGAATTACCCTTTTCCATTGATGTGAAAGGGGGAGAAAAATAACAGATGCAAGGGAATAAATAGAGAGAAGAGATTCATAGAGATAGGGGGAGTGATGGTCAAAGGGGGAGAATGAGTGTTACCATGCCATAAATCTTTCCATCAATGCCAAAGGGGGAGATTCTAGAAAGAATGGTTGTGATTCATTTTAAACCTTGAAGAATTCTGGTATCCCTAAAGGTATGGTTATGGAACCTGTAGTTGATAAAGGAAAAAAGGTCATGAAGGATGGTGTAAATGCAAGTAAATCACTCATGGATGTATACTCGTGATAGGTGGTATGCCATGTTTTTCCTCATGGTTGAGGAGTTATGTCCTTGTGAAGTTAGAATCCCCGAAGAATGGGAAATAAGCCCCTAGTTGGTTACAAGTATTTAATGTAAGGAAAAAGTGGTTGTAACAAGAAAGTCAAGAATCCCCTAAGATTAAGGAAAGAGGTTACCCAACAAAATTATAAATACACATCAAGGATTCATTCACAAGTAAATTCACTCACTTATTCTATTGAATATATTCTAGTGAACTAGGGATTTATTTTTCAAGTTCATGATGGTGAAATATGAGGTAGCGACAAGTGAGAAGTGTGGGTGTTTAGGGGTTGTAGAGGAGAGAGGAATTTTCTAAGGAAAACCTAGTTTAGTTTACCCCCATGGGTTATACTACTAGTGTCCTGTGAGGCATCGTCATGGGTTGCATAGTTCTCATCAGGTGAGGCCCCACTAGTTAGCAAGTCTTGGTACCATGAGGATAAGACAGATTTGAGGAGGATAGGTAGTTTTAGGAAGTAGCAAGGTTTGAAGTTACAACAATTATTTGATACAATATCAGATGATATGATACATGTTTCATGAGTAAAGGTATGCTTTACATGTGTTTGATTGAGTCTTGATTCATGCATGGTATGGAATATTCTTAAGGCATATATTGGAGGCCTGTTGGGCATAGGGATGTTATGGTTGAGGTGATATATGCTTGAGACATATTCTTGGTATTTGGTTTATGGATGCTATGGCTATTTTTTAGAGGCACATCTTGGTGATATTGGCTTGAGTATCTTTCTTTGTATATCATTGATGGTACATGGTGCATGATTTGATTATGGTATGGTTTATACATTGATGGATATGTTGGTAGATAGTTAATGGATGATTTGGTATAGGTTTTGGTATAACATAGGTTGATGGTGTAGGTTACAGGTTGATGTTATAGTGATAATGATAGGCTGGATACGGTGACTGGTTATATGTTGATGTTACAATGGTAGTCACAGGTTGATGTGACAGGTTTAGAGTGATAGGTTGATGTGACAGTTTGACGGTGATGGGATTGATTTACATATCAGTGATACTATCAGTGGTAGTGACATATTGGTATACACTTATATTTTAGGGTGGTAAGATGAGGCAAGGAAAGAAGGTTTTATCCTCCTTCTGGTTGGTGTTAGAGAACTTGGGGAGTTGGTGCTTCCTTTAGGTTGGAGCCTGAGAATCAGGGGGTTGTATCCTCCTTTTGGTTGGAACCATAGAATTTAGGGAGTTGTAGCTTCCTTTAGGTTGGATCCTATAAATAGAGGGTTGTAGCCTCCTTCTAGTTGTAGCTAGAGAATTGAGAAGTTGGTTCTTCCAATGAATGTATTATTTTGATATATAAGAAAAACATCCATGGTTTTATCCCATTTGGGTTTCCACATAAGTTATGGTGTACTTTGTTTCTATGGATTTCTATTGTGCTATATTGATTTATACTACTCATGATATATTGATGATATATTTTTAATGATGTTAATGCTTAATAATTGTGGTTAAAAGTGATAATAAAGTTCTCATATTGATTCACCCCTCTCTCAATATTCCAAAAAATAAGTCCAATATTGAAACCTCTAATAAAAAATAGTTGTTATGGGATATAGAACTTGAAAATAAGAAACCCTAAAAGTAACATATGTATAGAGCACCACATGGGCTTGTCGTATATGCATATTAGTTCTCTAGCTAGAGCCCATTTCTAGGCTCATGCCAAGGGATTATTTGGTAAACAACCTGTAAATATTCAAGATTTGGAAGAGGTCTAGGATCCATAGCCATAACTTCAAGGATGGCCTCATTTGAAGAAAATTCAACATCCAAGAAACCAAGGCTTGAAGAATCACCATTACTAGGACTTGAGGTCTCACAAATAGTAATATCATACTCAAGGGGAAGTGATGAATTAATCTAGCCAATAGGGGGAAGAAAGGGCTCCCATGACCCCATTGGATAAAACACTTGATCAATTTCCAAGACCTTGTCTCGAGAAGGTGAACATAACTATAAATATCCTATCTCAGGAGTAATTGAACATTGAGGATAAGATGCCACATAATTGACCCGTGGTGGGAAAGAGTCTACTCAAACACTAGGAACACATAAAAGGGAAATCTGAGATGAAATTGGACTATGATAGTGATTATCAAATGAAATCTAATCAATAGTGACAATGCTTCCATTTTTAGGGAAATGCATCACATGAAAGAGTGTATACACCATAGCCTTTATATCATAAACATAATCATGCCCAAGAATCATATTGATGTCTAAAGGGCCTACCACCACTAAAAGATAAACTAGAACATTCTTACCACCTAAGGTGATAGGAAATTAAGAAAGAATCCCTAAACATTCACTAAGTCTTCTATCAAAAGATAACATATCACTGGTAGCTGACATAAGATTGGGAGAATTGAAATATTTCCAAGCTGAGGAGGGTAAAATACTTGCAGAAGATCCTTTATATTTAATACATCGACAAACAACTTTCAACGTAGATTCAACTAGAACTATTATATGGAAAGGTGTATAAGAAGGAAGGTGAGGCTCCATAATATAATTCTAATTAAAGGAAAGAATCCTAGGACTTGGAGGGAGGATACTTGAAGATAGTGGAATACCCCCTTGTTCAGAAGGTATTGAATTGGAAATTCTAAGGACATAGTCTAAATATGAATCACTTCCTGAAATAAGAGTGGGAGCGAACAAATATTGTGTCGGATATACCACTTTGGGAGATTGGTCACTCTCTGAGAGAAGAGTGGTATCGATTGAATATTGCATTGGTGTGATCACTTCAAAAGGTTGGTCACTCTCCAAGAGAAGAGTGGTATCGACTAAATATTGGATTTACACAACCACTTTCTCAACCACTAGTTGAATAGGATGCGAGACAACATAGTCAAGAGACACATCACACCCCCAAAATGATACAAGTATTGGTCTAATATGGGATCATCATGATCACTTCATAAACCAATGATTGATAATATTATTAGGAGATGAAAGATGGTATAGAAATAGAAGGGGCTTTAAAAAAGGAACACACTCTTTGTACCATGACAATAACAACACATAAATGAGTAAGGTGATATCCTTTGAAAATATTACAAGTGAACTTGGGATTAAGTTCTATTTTTCTAGGCTTATTGACTATATCAATTCCCTCACTATGCCTTGAAATAGTTGGTGGGTTTCCCCTAGCATAACTTGCAGTGGCTAGGTGTTGATCCCCAACATGACTTGTAAAGGTTGGTGAATTTCTCATAGCATGACTTGTAGTGTCTAGGTGTTGATATCCAACATGACTTGCAAATTTTTGTGATGTTTTTCTGGTATGACTAGAAATGACTAGAATTTCTCTCTCAACATGAGTCATAGAGGCTGGTTACTTTTCTTCAACATGTCTTGCAGAGGTTGTTGACATAACTCCAACATGACTAGCATAGGTTGGTTTCACACTCTGAACATGACTAGCATAGGTTAGTTTCTAAACTCTAGTATGACTTTGAGGGACTAGGCTCTTTCCCCCAAAATGACTTGTAAAGGTTGGGTGTTGGTCTTCAACATGACTCATAGAGGTTATTGAACTATCTGCAACATGGCTAACATAGGTTGGTGAGATAATTTTAGTATGAATTGCACTTATTCGACTTGTTCTTCCAACATGTCTCACAACGACTGGTTGCTCACCCTCAGAATGACCCACAATGGCTAGTGATAGGTCTCCAATATGAATGGCATAAGTTGGTGACTTATTTTTCTTACTCTTCCTCTTCCTATTCTTTTTATACTTTTCATTACTAGTAGCAATAATTTCACCAGAAGAGGGATAAGTAGAAGGAATAAACTTTGTGGATGTAAAAGGTAAAGGATAAACATATGTATGATGCTCCTAACACAATATTATTATATAAGAAGCACCAAGAGCATTCTATACATTCAGAGTGGTTTACAACGAAAACAATACTCCTACATTCAACCCGAGAATTTTCAAAGTGGCCATCAAGGGTGCACCAACATTTACAAAGAATTGAAAAGAACAAGAATCCCCCTGGGAAACAGTCTCTTGGTTGGTATCCTAAAGAACTTTGGACATGAATTTATTATGCACAGTTTCATCCCTTGTGGGATTTTTCATGTCCATAAAAGTATCACACACTAACTCTGGCGAACTAGTGGTATAAAAACTAATGCCTTCTAAGAGGAAACTCTATGCTTTCAAGAGAAAGACATGGGGTCCTTCTCAAAAATCATATTGGTTGGTATACCTCCTTGAATAAATGATCCAAAAGTGGTGATCCTGACACAACCTAAGGATAACTATACAAAGAAGCACTCCAGTAAAAATTTCTAAGAGAAGCATCGCAAGAAAACAAGTTTTCCAAATATTCATCCTAGGCATATAAGGTCATGAGTCCAAGGGAATTAAAAAGTGTAGAGGGACCTTGAATACACAGGAACAAGTTAATTAATTTTTGTGGACCAATGAAATAAGGAGTGAGAAGAAATTATCCTTGGGAGTTTGGAAAATAGTGGGATGGCAAGAAAGGATCACTTGAATGTCGGGGTGTACCAGGGGTGTCTCAACTTCTTGAATGGAATGGAGTTGGGAAATGATTCCAGAATGACTTTTTTTGAGTACTTTTTCCATGCAATGGGAACTGATGATCTCTGGATACCCTACTGTAATGCCTTGGAATTTATATTGTTATCCTTCCTGTTGAAATTGCATGGTTAATTCCTTAAAATACATGGTGATGGGGCCAAGAGTTTGTAACCATTCACCACCAAGCACAATGTCACAACCACCCATTTCAATAGAAAACATGTGATATTTTAGGTTATACTAACCAATTTGTAGGTGTAAATTTTCCCAATGCCGGCCACATTTCATGGAACCACCATTAGCAATCATGATTTAAATTTTTTTGAGAGGAAGAATATATAAATTGAATTCTTGAGAAAGGTGGCGATGAATGAAATTATGATTTCTTCCATAATCAACTAGGATGATGAATTTCTTGTTCTTAATGTAACCAATCAATTTCAGGGTTTGGGGAGATGGAAAAAAAGTGAGGGCATTTAGTGAAATTAGTGGTTCAACTTCAGGAGGATTAGATGGTTGAGTAGGATCATATGTTTTGGGTAGATATTCTTCAAGTGAAACCTCAAACTCTTCATCATAAAAAATCTTTGAAATAACCATAAAAAGTTTATGTTCTCTACACTTGTGCTTGGGAAAGTATGTATCATCAAAATTGTAGAAAATGCCCTTGAGTTGGAATTCATCCATTTCTTTCCCTGTCAATTTTTGGAACTTCAAAGGAGGGGCTAAGGAGCATGGGTGGTGTGTTTTTTGTAGGGAAAAAAAGTGTGTTTTCTACTCTAGGCCAAGATGACATGTTGTGCCTCCTTGGCACATTTAATTACTTCCAGTCGAGTCTGGGGGTGAGCCATGATGACCTGGGCTCGAATTTTATCCTTGAGGCCACTAATAAAGAATTATTGGAAGAAAACATCTTTCATTCCTTTTGTGCAGAAATACAAGTGCTCAAAGGAAGCAATCAAATATTTTGTTGTTACACACTATTTCAATTTGGTCAAATTTCCTAAATGGTGGGTATCTTTGTCAAAGCATTCATACATCTCTGCAACAAACTGTGAACACATAATATACCCTTTGTGTTCATTTCGATGTCATTTCAACCATTTCCATCGTTTCATATACAAATAGAGAATTCCATAATGAAGCTTGGTTAACTCATCAATGATACCATGCAGGGAGAAGTAATGTTCCATCTGAGTAACCAAGGCTTGTGGATCTGAGCCATAATTTTTTTTTACATATACTGTGGGAATAAAGGGGTCCTGAGGTAGGGAGTTAGAATGAGAGTGTAGATGTTGGTTGGAGTCAACACCTTCAATATACAGAGATGGGTCAAAGGAGGAAGGACCCTAAAATTTGTTCATGAATTGGTGTAGAGGGGAATGGACTTCAACAATTTGGATACCGAGTTGTTATTTGATAAGGTTCATTTTTTCATGAATGGTCAGAATGTCCTTATTTACTTGGGCCTAGAGGAAAGTAAGGTAAGTACTCAATTTTTGATTGGTTTCTTCTTGGCGGGTGGGATCCATGAGATTACGAGTGGTGGGTCCATAGATAAAAAAAATTAGACAAGTGATATATACCACAATGATCAGGGTAACAAGAGGAGACCAGTAAGATAAGTGGGGAATAAGGGTGCCCGGAAGGTATGGGTCCATGGGGTGAAAAAAAAGGGTAAAAATGATAGGTATCACAATGATTAGTACAAAAAGAGGAATCCATTGGAATGGGTCTTAAATAAGGGTGTGGTCATGCCCCAATTAATGTTTCTTTTTTTTTTACTCCCACAGAGTTATACTCTGATCCAAATAATACTTTAGTGTCAAAATGCCCAAATTCTTAATAGAAAAAAATTGTAGTATTTTTGCAACCAGAATGTAGGAGGCAAGGTTTCATGCAAATAAATCTTATTTATTCATTTTATGTTATGTTTCCATCCCAACGGTTAGGATTTATAGGCTTCCTACAAAAATGTGTTTTCCTTGTGTTATATCTCTCTAATATATGTGCGGGGTCGATTAATTGTACTCGACCCAATATATTAGGGAACCAACTAAGAAGGATAGACCATACCCTTAGAAATACTACCCTATTTCGTAGGTACTAGAGAGTATCTTCCTAAGTGTTGTTCTTGGTGGCACTATAGTAGTCAGGTGGCCAATGGTTGATCTATAGTGGGTTTCATGATACCTAGTCCAATCCATATACAACTGATGTCTAATGCATTACCACTCAAAGGGATACCAACATGGGCTACAAGGGTGTCCAACAAGGTGAGCTTAAAAATTTATTGTTTTTCCTGTTTGTATTCTCCCCCAACTGTGGATTTATGAGATGAATGAAACATCACTATAGTTTAAAGACGCCAGAACACGTCTCTTCCATGAAAACAATTTAAGCCACAATTCCTACCAAGGAAAGTGCTATGATACCACTTGTAAGGTACTAGATGTAATATAAGATGTAGAAACAAGAATATTCAACAACTATCAATGGAACAAAAAAATATGAGAAGAGCAACACAAGAAATAATACCTTTATTCAAAGAAAGAAATATTCACTTACCTCTTCGAGGGGGAAACCTCAAGCATAACACAACTCTATTACAATAATTCTCAAGAGAATTTTTCTCATTCCTCCTACTCTTATTTATACTAATTATATATTCTAAAGAACATTCTAGAGGAATATCTCTCTAGAAGAAAAAGATTCTATTAGGTCTTTGTACATTGACTTGCACACATTTATTAAATAGGCCTTATTAACTGATTTTGGCCTTTATTACATGGAAAATATACTTAGGCCTTATTAACTAATGTGATCCTTTATTAAATGGACCCCACATTCCATGTAGGTCGGGTAAAATATTATGACTAGAGGTGGAAATGAGCTATGTCATGTTAGGACTAGTCACAAAGTGGTACTTGTACCTCCTAGAGAAATATTATCGGTAGAGGCCACCTCTACTACATGGAGGCGTTTTCCTCATGACATGATGATTCTAATGCATCATATTTTGGGTGCAGTCAACTTCATCGATACGTTGAGGGATGGTGTTTTCTCTTCCATATTCCTTTGCTTCAATGGAAAGTGCTCAATCTCTTGTCTTATTTTTCCTTTGGTTCCTAGGTAAGGGTTTTAGGTAATCTATTCAATCCACAATTTATCATTTTGGTGAAGGTTATTCCACTTAAGGAATCCCTTCTTGTAGGGACTTTGGTCTTCATACCTTGTCTTGATTAGATAATGGATTCTTTTACTCTAAGGTCCAATATCTTAAATCCCAATATTTAAGAGAGAAATGAATATTTTTTAGAGAGGTATACATCGTGAACCCGTAATCCATAATTGGATAAAAAACAAAACTTGTCCTATATCCAACAAGAAAGCAAACACACAGAAAATAAAAAAAATTGCTTTTTTGTTGTGTAAATGAACTCTAAATGTGAAATTAAAAAGAAAAATATTTATTTAGATTCCTTTCATTGTTTAGTGTAAGTTTAAGGGTTTATTTCATTTCCTAGACAAATTTATCCTAGGGTTTATGATTAATGGTTGATATCTAACCTTATGGAAGTTAAAAAACCATATATAAAGAAGCTTCAAGGCCATATATAAAATCTTGTTGAATGATTTAAGGTCTTTCAAAAATATAGAAATTAAATTGTAGCAATAAAAATCAGGTTTGGTGAAACCCTAAGGCTAGGGTTTGGTGATTTAATGTGTCTTCTTACTCAAAACTATCCTTAATTTCATTTCTAGATACTTTACCAAGCGTGTATTACATATATAGGTGAATTTTGGATACAATGTGCTAATAATTGTTTACCATTCACTTGGGGGTTTTATTTGGTGAATTCCAAGTGCTAACTTGTAAAACCCTAAGCAGATTCACCATCTATTTTACAAGTTCTTTCTTAGTTAATGCTTACATATCTTTATAATTCTCTTCTTCCTCTCTTAGCATACAATAAAGTGATAAAAATTGTAAAGCATTGAACCTTTTATTTACGCTAAATGTATTCATTCTTTGTGCCCTAAATTATCTTGAAGTGGTTCTAACATCTTGGAAGTTATATTTGTTGACTAATAGACTTAAATACAAATCTGAAATGGTTAATATTTTTTATCTCACACGTCATATTTAGCACACATCCATTATCTACTAATCTTCTTTTAGGTTGATACCAACATAGATCCATCATAACCCAGATCTATCAAGCGTCAAGAGGGATCAAATATTTCGAGGTGAAAATATTTTTTAGAGTAAAAAACTTGAGAAAAGGTTAAAGGTTTTCACCTCCCTCTATGCACTTCACTGTTAAGATGGACCTATGCTAGTAGTAATAATACATATAAAAAAGTAAATAGTAATAGTAAAAACTAAATAGTAAAGTAATCAAAGTAATAATAATACTAATAGTAATACTAAATGCGAAAGTAATAGTAAATTTACTAAATTAATAGTAATATACTAAAGTAATAGTAAATATGGTATATATAATACCGTGTGTATTTATTTTTTTATTAATTGAGTGGACCTTTTTAATTGATATTTTAATTGAGACTTTAAATTTTTGAAATCTTTGAAATCTAACATCACATATAACATCATGTGACAACTTCTTCCCCATACTGGGTTGTAGAGTGTCTCTCGGTGCAATAATTGTAGTTCATTCTATTGTTTCTAGGTGTACATCCTTAAAGCATTGCAATCACTTATTGGAATACATGTGCATAGTCATGTTACATGTATTGTGTATTTATTAAAGTGAATCATACGTTTTCATGGTTTTAATTCATTTAAAGATTTTTACTTTCACTAATTGGGATATCCCACTTGGATTTTAGGAGTTGGCCTAATGTGAAAGGAAATATGTACTAAGATGACAATGTTGCATGTCCTATATTGTTTCCTTTGTTACCACTTGTGTTTGGAATTTACAATAAGGTTCTAGTTAAGGAGGTAACACATCGTATTTTACAAGTTGCAAAAACCATATATATAATGTAATGAGATTTCAAACATAGTAATTAGAGAAGGGTAACAATATGCTATGATTAGTTAAACAATAAGAATAATTTTTACTTTAAACACCACAAGTCACCAAGGAAGTTACGAAATCATAGTTGTTCATGCATATGCTATGTTGCAAAATATTTACTCAGTAAGCCGATTGAATTTATAAATAAGATCTCTTTTGTGAGTTCTTTATTATTTTTACTAGGATGGAAGTATTTCCTTATTTTCTTAAATATATTAAGAGTTCTATTGTGAAAATAAATAGTAGGAATTCATTAAAATATTAGTCAATAGAAGGATATAGTTATGTACATATAATACCCAATGTCTCACGAGTTCTCTGGAACCTCGAGTTTGTAAAATGAATGAAACAATAACTAGCCTATCCTTTATCACATTAGGGATATGTATAATTTTATTGTCAAAGACATGAATTGAGTACCTCGAAGGAAGAACACCATGGATGGTTTAATTCCAAAGGGAAAACACAATGGAATATCAACTACAAATAGTATGTATACTAGATAGAAAGGACACAATGCTTAAGAAAAAATGAATAGGAAACTAAAAGTACAATGGACCTACTATAGATATAAATAAATGGCATGGTAGATAGAGGAAGTAATGTGAAAGGAATATCCACATTGGGTTTAAAATTTTATTTAAAAATTATTGTATATATGCATGGTGATGTGTAAGGATGGTAAAATATTTAGGGGCAGGGCATTAGTTGGATCATTATAATAGAAATATAAATGTATACATGATGAAATGATAAGATATGAAAATGTATTATGTAAATGCACATTGAATAATAATAAAATACATTTCAAGTTGTACATGGAAAAGGACAAAATACATGGGGGTGTATGATTCTAGAAGAGAGGAAATGGAGCCTAGGGGATTAAAGAGGGATGAAGCATAATATAATATTTTATTCCTAATCCTATATTTATTAACCTATTATATACTATGTCATATCAATTTTGGGATGTGTTTCCAAGGGAGATATGTGGGATTCTTGTGAAAACATGTGGCATCTCCAATTCATTCAAATATAAATTGTTTATTTTATTTATGCAACGGATTAATAATTGTCATTATTCCTTGGGGAAAAGTTGTCTCTTATAACCTATGTGTGTGATGAATTATTGTATGTATGTTGTAATGAAATTATGGGAAGTAATTTCCATAAACCCATGAATGAAATTATGGCTATGTGCAATCTAAAAAAATTCCATTGAGTTAGAGTAATTAGAGTTGAGAATCATTGAATTTCCTAGTAGTGATATTTCCTTGGAAGTATGTATTAGAGACCTATAGGAAAGTGGAATATTCCAAGTGACTACATGGAATAGTAGGTGATTCAATTTTTTGGATTGTGCATTATGAAGGGGAAAGAGAGCTGGTGGAATCAGGACAACTCTAAGAGTTAACATAGTATGATAGATGGGAAATTGGGCTATGTGAGAGGGTTAGATCCATCAATAGGTGTTTCATCCTTGTGTAGTCATAGACTCATATTTAGGGTTTCCTTGTCATATAAAGATGGCTTGCAACATAGCCTATGGTTGGGTGAAATCTTCTTCATCTGTAGCTAGTTGGTGAATTATTCCAAGGTTATGTTGAATGGTTTTTTTTTTTTAATGTTATGAATTGTTTTTTTTTTTTTTTTATTATGTATAATCCTACATTTTTATGTTACTTGCATTAATTAAATCAATAAAATAATTTTGAGGAAATTATGGTATTAGAGTTATGTAAAATGAATCTCAACCTATCTAGAAGGTTGGGCATGGGAAAAACATTTATCAAACAAAAGTATTGAGTGAGATGGAAGGAATTTCTGAGTACCCCATGGTCCCAATAGTGTTACATGGGTGGTTGGATACATTTTATTCACATCATGTGTTATGGAGATGGGTAAGGAAGAATTGGGTCACACAATCTCTCTACTTTGTGGAAAAGAGGCCATGTCTTGATGCATAATAATAGTTCAAACTGTGGCCATGTTAATATGGGATTCCACGAAATTGTTTATTCTTCATTTAGTAGACTTATCGAATATCTCATTTCTATAGTAGCTAAAATCACTAGGTGAATTAGGTAATAATGTATAGGTAGGTAAAGGGAGGATGTTACATTGAATGGGAGTACAAAAGAATTTTAATGTCCATATTTGGGGTTGGATATCTCAGATGGAAACAGTTCTAGGAATTACATTGATTTTGGATTATCATTTTTATTTTATTTGAGAAACAATGTTGACTACTATAACCTAGTCTATGTGGGTTATGGGATTAAGAGTCTACTTGCAACATTAATGAGTACTTAATGTTGATGTTCTTAGATCCTTTTAATTTTAATTTGTGAAAAATTATAAGAGGACATTGTCAAGTGTGTTTGTGATCTCAAAAGGATAGAGCTAGGTGTAATACATTTGTAGAGAAGGGCATAATTTTTTAATGTGGTTGCAATCACTAAAGCTGAAGGTGGTAGTAATATTTTTGGTTTGGGGGATACCACTGTCTTCTGTGATTGTGATTATTAAGGATGAAGGTGGCATTAATACCCATACAAAAAATAATTACATGGGATTTTGAAGTGTTGCAAGCCTAGGAGACTCTCCACCACAACAAGGCTCACTTGTTTAGAACTTAATTTCATTATTCATTGGGATACTAGGTATGATTCCCAAAGAGTTTATGTGTTCCTAACTCTTACTAATATCATTAAAATTGATCCATTATTTCATTAGCTAGTATAGAGTTTTTCTTTATCATGGTCACACTATTTTAAATACAAGGATACAAAAAGTGCAAACACATAAATGAGAATAACTAGAAGAATCTAAAGTCACATTTTTTTGTGCATGGAATTTAATAACAATGTTTGGTATTTTGAAGATATTTCTAATAAGTCTCTATAATAGAAATAGAAATTCTCTATCCTCAAAAATTGATGCTACATAGAGTATAATTTGTGCAAAAACTATATGCAAAATTATATGTAATGAGTTGTCAAAGAATGCTTAATATTCTCCATATGTTGGACACACCGACCACACTGAGAGGGGGGGGGTGAATCAGTGTACGGCTCTTTTTCAAACTTCCCTTCACAAACTCCTTAGTTAGAAATCACCATTTACTCATCACTTATTACTGTCATGTATAACTAGTTGTATGTGAACATATATTAGCAATAGGTAACATCAACATATATCATCACCACAAGGAACACAAAGAACACAATATGTCTGTACAATTTTCTTTTATTATGGACTACAATCCTTGGGTTTATCAACAACAACTGAATAGAGTTACAACTCCACAAGAGCACTAGATCTTCAATGCAAGACTTGACTTGCAAGACTCAACACAAAGTGAGAAGAGGATTCAATCCTCAATAGATACCAATCTTTCAACAAGTACACGACCTGTTAGTAGTGCAACACGTGTATGTACGCACCCTACCAGTAGTACAACCCACATATGTACATGGCCTATATGTAATGCAACCTACATATTCCCTCTTAGCAACTAGATTTTTCTCTCTTTTAAAACTCACATCCTCTACAACCTTTAGTCACATCCAATTCTTTATTTCACTGTCGAATCTGTACCATAACCAATAACAACACATCTATGCTCTCCAACAAATTACTCATGCTCCTCAACCATACAATATGAATGCTACTTAATCATGTATAAGCAACCAATATACTATGGCAACCATATCAACACTGAACCATAAGGGTGTTGCTCACTCTATTAATCAACCAACATAACCATATCACAACAACCATACCAAGAATGCTTTAAGAATTCACCATATAATAAGAAAGAGTATTCATCAAGACAACTATGTAATCATACCAGAACTTCTATGGTATATCTGAGCCCATAGAATGCATATATGGAACTTGCTTTAGTCTTTAATAATGTGGCACCATATCACACTCAAGTCTCCATGACTTTATTAACTGTATGTGCTCTATCCTCCTTCATCCCCCATGTGTATGCGCTTCGTATCACTACAGCTCACGTATGTACACTCTCTGGCCCATTGTTGCTCGCGTACTCCTTCAGAAAATAGGGTTTATGAAATTCCCAAACTTTCATCGTCAAGATCTCAGATTTATGAAAAACTTTGATGCATCCATGAGATCCAACAATCACTCTCTTCCACATAATGGATCTTTAATATAATCTCAAGAGAGATATATTTACAAGAGACCCTTGCCTCTTATTTATACTCTCCAAGTGTCTTCTTTAGAAGCATCTTCTTGGCCACTTTGTCCACATAGCCATTTTTTCCACATAGTAACCTATGCCCAACTTTGTCCAATTGGAAACTTTTCCATATATCCAATAGCCACTTGACCACTTAACCCACTTTCCTCATTTTAGGGTTAACCCTCTTATAACCACTTTCCAATTAGAAAGTTCTTCATTTACTTTATTATTTAAATAATCCTCTTTGACTTTATCAGTTATCTTTATTATTTAAATAATTTTTTCTTTGTAAGCACTTGACTTCTTTGACCTTTTGGGGCTTCTATCCAACATACGAGGGTCCTCCAACTTCATACGTCCATAACTCTCAAATCGTGAGGAGTTATCTGGCATTCCACATACCACCGAAAATGACATGAAAAGCACTATCCATCTAGGATAGCTTCAATGACAAATTCACTGATCTTCATCTCATTATTCCAAAATTAAGCCTCGGTACTAACCATACGTCTAGGATAACTCAACTGAAAATCATCTTCCCATGATGGCTCTCACCATAAAGGGACCACTTTGGAGTTCATCCATTTGTACTTCCTATCAACCATGATAAGACTATAATGAGTCATATTTACATAAATCCAACTTGGAATAACCCATAACAATACATCATTATGACATTGTCCCTTTGTCATTGATTCCATCCATGATCTCATTATTCAATGATTAATATCAAACCATCAATGACAAAACATCGATCCATATTCATCTATGCAACGCATTGATCAATCCATTAAAAATACACACTTCATCAATATATTATGACAAGACATCAATCAATAATTTGACATCAATGGAAACATGATCCAACATCATACATAACATCATAGTTAATGATAGTTCCTAGTTCTATGGTTATGTTCTCATATTAAATGTTTAAGAAGTAAATAGACATATGTTCAATAATACTAATCAAAATATTAAAAGTATGTCCTTTTAATAATTTTATTTCTTTACTTTAAGTTTTAGATCTAAGTTAAAAATGGATTTACACTAGTAATTAGTTCAATAACATTATATTTTTTATCCATATTTCTATGCTTAATTATAATCTCAAACTTATGAGACACTAGGTGTTTTTCAAAGTTCATGGTAAATGTGGTTTAAAGAGGACAATTATTTTTTACTTTAAATTTTATATCTAAGTTAAAAATAGATTTACGCTAGTAATTAGTTCAATAACATAATATTTTTTCTCCATATTTGCATTTTTAATGAGAATTGCAAGCTTATGAGACATTAGGTGTTTTTCAAAGTTCATGGTAAATGTGGTTTAAATATGGTGATTATTTTTTTCTATGCTTTGATGGAAAATGTTAATTATTGAATCATTAATAATAATTACTGAAAAATAAAAATAAAAAAAAATTCATTACCATACATTATAAAGTTATTCTATAATTTCTTATATGCTTTTTTATTTTTCCCTTGAATCATCATTTATATTCACATGTTATCATCTTTGGGATTGTCAAGTAATATATGTAAAGAATGGATGGATAAGATATTCACATGTTTTCTTGGGTAGCTATTTCAAATATTTAATGAATTAACATATAGATATTATTGTATATTATTTTAAATTATGTGGTTTAGGTATAACACAATTCACATTATTTTATGAATTTTATGGTTAAGTATCTAATGTATAAGAACAATTCAAATGACATGGATAGAAAGAGGATTTCCAAAAATTCTTTAAACTCTAGACAAAACCAAATATCACGAGATGACATAAAGATGCCAAATCTTCGATAAATCATTGGGAGTCTTGAATAAACCATTGGGGAATTTATCCAGGTGGATATCAGTAGCCACTCACCTTTTCCAACTGGCTCAAAATAGTTTTCTCGCAATTTTGGAAATGTACTATTTTTAGCAGTTTTTAACTCCGAGGGCAAGTTTGAGGGCCTAAAAGACATTTTTCGCAATAAAAAAGCTAAATGATAGCAAAAGGCTTTGAATGATCCCCCTAAATGATTATACTCATCAATACCTTTCCAACAAGCTATAGTGCACCCTAGATGAATATCGTATCCAAAAGTTACGACCCCAAGAAGTTAATGTACTAACTTACCCCAACGGGGCCTACATGACTTTTGGTGCTTCATCTCCTAGGTTTAGGTTTTTGGATATCTATGGTTTTGGAATTCATATTTATTGCAAAAAATTCCTTCAGAGCCTCATTGTACTCATATTATTGTGAATGAGACTAGCCGTCACATCTCTTCTCAGAGATAAGTTGCCACCATTCTAGTAAGTTTGTTTTGAGTCTGCATTTTATAGTTTTCAACATGTTTCTTATTTAATAGAAGCCTAGTTTTACTGTATATTGGTTATTTTTCATTGTGTCTACGTGTTAAGATTATACATTTGTGTCTTTATTTTATTCCTCTCATAAATCTGGATCAGTGGTATCAGAGCGGTCTACTCCTTGTCATTTTTTAATGCATGTCCCTGACACGGTCAGGGTAAAGAGATTTGGGTCTCGAGCCTGTTTTTCTTGAGGAAAATTTCTCTCACATGCCCAAGAAACTACCCATGTCGGGTGAAAATAAATATGAAGGGAAAGGAGATACTCTCAAAATGTTGCTCGAGGAAGCCCTTGAGTGACAGAGGAATGATATGATGTAAAGATTTGCACAAATCCTTCGACGAATGCTGACAAACGACACATCCACCTCAAGCAAAAGCGCCACCCCCTTCAAGGTATAGATCAATTTTATATTCCTATATTTGAAGGTCAAATATATGAAGATACCGTAGATAAAGGGTTAAACCTTCTAAAAGGGAATTTTTCTTTCCACAACTTTTTCGATAGAGAAAAGATTATAATTGTGCTCCTGAAGGTTGTCCTCCATGTCAAAGATTGGTGGGAGAATTTTTGTGAGAAAAATAAAATAGAAGGATCCAGATTATTTTCAGTTTCACCCACTAAAAATTCCTTCAGGGATGTTATTAAGGAACAATAAGACCCTGTTGGAAGTTATGATGACTTATATACAAGATGGAAAACACTATGGCAGGAAAGAGATGAAACAGTCCCAGAGTTCACCAATGTATTACATACCTTGTGCACCAAGCTCGATATCAAATATTATAAGAGAAATATGGTGGTCAAGTACTACAACGGTCTACATAGATACATCTAGACATAAATGGAGTTTTTGGATATCTCATCCTTGGGTGTGGCCTATCGATATTCCTTCAAAATCAAGAAAAATATTAAAAAAAGATGCAGAAGTTTACGTATGGGAACACCTCATAGCAGAAGCAGGGAAAGGGTAGTCCTAACTTGTAGAAAAAAGGACAAAGAAAATATGGGAAACCTCAGGACAATGAGTCCAAGCCACAAGGAAGGAAGGACAATGGGAAGATGAATACATATACCAAGAAGTGGTGCAACTTCCATAAGAACCCATGGCATAACACTATTGATTTCCTCTCAAAGTAGTTAGTAGTGGCTGAAGTAAAATCTGTTGAATCATATGCGAGTTTCGACTATGAGTGATAAATATATAAGGAGATATGGATCATTGACATGGAACCTAGTTCCACCATTTCTACCACCAAGATCCACTCTGGTGAACCTGATGAGACAGAGGAACGAGAGCGCCTCTTTCATTCATAGATGTGGGTGAAAGGCACTTCACTACACTTCATCATTGATAGCGGTAGCTAGAAGAATCTTATCTTAGCAGAGGTAGTCAAACGACTAGATCTGCCGACAACATTGCACCCACATCCCTACACCATCGGATGGCTCCATCAAGGAAGTGATATTTGCATCAACAAACAATGTCACATGTCGTATAACATCAATCCATTCAAAGATGAGGTATTGTGCGATGTTTCTCCCCTTGAACTTTGTGATGTTCTTTTGGGCCAACCATATTTATGGAAACGTCATCTTGTATATGCGTCTAGGCCTCGTAGTGTTATTATTAATTTGAATGGGGAATTGTACAGGATACCCGAGGTAGTACCGCTTAGTGTTATTTCCTTGGTCTCTGCTAAGAAATGTAGGGAGGTAATGTATCATACCGGTAAGTTTTTCTTCTTCGTGATTCTCTCTCAGAGTGAGAACAAGTTTGCAACCAAATCCATGGCCTTTGCAGTCGACCTCTCCATGTAGAAAAATAAAGTGGATAAGGTCATGGAAGAATACAAACACATATTCTCATAATCTACTCAAGTACCTCTTCACAGTCAGGTCAAGAATCCCATTGCTCTGACCCCTGATGCACCACTACCAAATGTGTCAGTCAATCATCACTCTCTACTAGAAAATGAGGAGATCAAGTTTCATATCCAAGAACTTCTCCACAAGGGACACATCCGACCCAATTCATCACCTTGTCAAATCCCAATCGTGTTGGTTCAGAAGAAAGATGGGACGTGAGGACTCTGCATTGATTACCGGGCCCTAAACAAAATCAAAGTCAGGAAATGATACCCAATTCCCGAAATCAAAGATCTCCTTGATTATCTCAAGGGCCAAATACTTTAGTAAGATTGACCTGAATCTAGCTACCATCAGATCCCAATATAAGAAACAGATATATGGAAAAATTCCTTCAAGTCAAAAGGTCTTTTTGAATGGTTGGTCATGCCTTTGATTGGACAAATGACCGAAAAAATTTCATGAGGTTGATGGACGATATCATGTGGCCTTTCACTATTTCCCTTATAGTGGTGTATCTAGATGAAGTCTTCATCTACACCAAGACTTGGGTAGAACACTTGCAGCATATTCAGTAGGTTCTACACACTCTGTGACATCACAAGCTATATACCAACTTGGAAAAATGTTCCTTCGTCATGGACAGGTGTTGCACATCAAAATTACTCACTTCAATGATGTCTCATTTTCATTATCACAAGTGTCGCAAAAATAATATTGTCGTCTTTCCTGTGTCGCATTGAAGATGACATCATAAGAACACTTGGTACATTCTCTAAGACTTGTTAGAAGATGAAAATATATCTTTTGGAAAATAGTACAAGATTTTACCTTGAGGAATTACCATCCTAAAACTAGTTTTGGAGATTAGCGCTCCCCTGCCTACTTGCAAGGAGCACTAGTGCTCCTTTCCCTCATAGCAGGGAGCATTGTAATGCTCTATGGCCAACTTTGAGGGAGTGTCGATCTGTTGAGAAAATATTGGGACAAATCCCCCTTATCTTTAAGGAAAAATAAGAAGGATCCGATTAAGTTTGGCTCGAATCCAATTTCAAGTCTAGATCTAAGGGAAATCCCATAACCGATCCTCAACTTATCCCAAGAATATCTAAGGTGGTTGAGCCTCTCAAAGCCTATATAAGGAGGCATTCTCATGGTGAAAAGGGGGAATAATAAGTGAAAAGTATTGTCACTCTAATCATGGATATTTTTATAAATGGATTGGACAATGATCTAGGTGGATATCGGTGGCCACCGACTTTTTCCAATTGGCTCAATTTTTTTTTTTGACAATTTTGGCAATTTACTATTTTTAGCAGATTTAACTTATGGGGCCATTTTGAGGGCCTAAATGAAGGTTTTTAGGGATTGAGTTTCTCAATAATAATCGAGGGAATTATTGATCCCTCAAAATGAATCTCCTCGATGATACCTTTCCAACGAGATATCATATGCCTAAAATGAAGATCGTATGTAAAAGTTACGACCCCAGGAAGTTGATGTACTAACTTACCCAAACGCGGCCCACATGACTTTTGGCGCTTCATCTCCTAGGGTTAGGTTTTTGGATGTCTATGGTTTTTGGGATTCCTGTTTATTGTAAAAAGGCCTTCAAAGCCTCATTCTAATCATCTTCTTGTGAATGAGCGCAACCGACAAATCTCTTCTCAGAGATAAGCTACCACCATTCCAACAAACTTGTTTCCACTACATTTTACAGTTTCATCTTATTTCCTTATTGAATAGAAAACCAGTTTTACTGTATCTCTTTTATTTTGTGTTAAGCACTTGTTAATAATATGTAGTCATTTTTTTCTACTCAAAAAATCCGGATCAGACTATGAGGACTTGGTGAGGCTTCTACATCTACATCTACATTTTTAAGCACCTTGTTTTGTTCTCATTAATATATATGTGCTTGGTCTATTTCCTTGAAGTTTTTGTATATTTGCATGGGCTTGTCTCTTTTGATGAATATAGTTTTAAACTTATCTTCGTATAATAGGAAATATGATTTTTCTTCATTGTCTATTGGATTGCAGAATTCATTGGAAGACTTGAAGATCAAGTTCAACCTGGATCAAGCAAGGACAAGCTTCATAAAAAGGTACTCATACTTTCTTCTTCTTCTTCATTGAATAGTTTAGCTTAATTTAAAGGAATTTTCTTGTTCAAATTTAACACCTTTATTTCTTGTTCATAGGGGTCTAATATACAAGAGGAAATTCACTTTTCCACAGGGGAATTTTCTTACAACAATAGGGTCCAGTACCTAGGCTACATTGTTGATGCGCATGTTGATCTAGCCAAGATCCTAGTCATTAGTCATCGACCATCCCCAACCATTCTCACTGAACTTAGGAGCTTCTTAGGCCTTGCCAATTTCTATCACAGGTTCATGTTGGGATCCTCCCATATTGCATCGAGGCTTAGTCAAATAACTAGATGTGGTGGTCAGGAAAACTTTGTGTGGGGCTTCTCCTGATAGAAAGTGTTTGATGATTTGAAGCAACAGTTGTGTTCAACACAAATGCTCTCATTACCTAACCTATAACAACCATTTGAGATCGAGATAGATGCTTTAGACTATGTTGTGGGCATAGTCCTCACTCAGTACGACCACCCCATGGCCTATCATAGTGAGACGCTATCAGATGTCGTCCATAAGTACCCTACTTATGAAAAATAAATGTACTCCCTTGTGAAAGTTTGATGCCAGTGGAGGAATTACATTCTCAAGAAGGAGACATTCATCCACATTGATCATAAGCCGTTGAAATTCATGAATACACAAGGAAAATTTCAAAATGACTACATAAGAAGTTGTCCACATATTTGCAGCAGTTCTACCTCAACATCAAGTATAGAACAAGAAGTACAAAATGAGTCGTTGATTTCCACAGTTGACCTCTAGTTGCGACACTCACCATAATGCTAGAATATTGTTACCATGAGACCTTTGGGTGGCCCCACCTCTATGAGATAGATCATGAATTTTCCAACACTTACTAGATGTTGGGTGCCAACACAACTGTCAATAATTTCCATATTCAGGATGGGATGTTGTGCTATCTGGGCCATATTTGTGTTTCATCAAGTTAGAGAGAAAATATAATTTGGGAAGCCCACTACAGTCGGGCAACAGGACACTTTAGTGTGGAAAAGATAGTGGCAATGTTGTAATGCTATTTTTGCTAGACGAAACTTTGAGAGGATGTCAACAAGTATATGTGGTCCTACACTACCTGTGGTATTTCCAAACCATCCATCAATAAAAAAGGCCTATACACTCCTCTACCTACTCCTGATAGGCCCTAGGAATCCATCTCAATTGACTACATGTCGGGCCTCCCTTCCACCAAGAGGGGAAATGAATGTGTTTTTGTGGTTGTTGATCGCTTTTCCAAGATGACGGTTTTTGGCACCTACAAGAAGAGTATCACAACGGAGGACACTGCCAAGATTTTATTTGAATGAGTGTGGGTACACTTTGGGATCCCTCAAACTATTATCTAATATCGTGACTGTCAGTTCCTCAACACATTCTGGTCAATCCTCTGGTCACTACTAGAAACCAAGCTCACCAAGTCCACTGCCTTCCACCCCAAGATGAATGTCCAAACCGAGGTCATCAACCGAATGATCGTTCATGTCCTGCGCATATGCAATTCCAAGCACCCTTTCACCTGGGATGAGAGTCTTCCTTATGTTCAACAGAGTTACAACAAAGCCATACATAGCTCAAATGACCATAACCCCTTTCAAGTGGGGTTGGGATTTCAACCATTGGGCCCCATAGATGTTTCACTACCCCTTGTGGCCACCCAGACAGGCTCATCGGATGCTCCAACTACTGCTAACAAAGCTACTCGGTTCATTGAGCAGATCCAACACATTTTCCAACAGGTTGAAGATATTTTATAGAAGTCCAATGTCAAGTACAAGTAGAACCATGATCAACACTGGGTTCCACACTAGTTTCAGGTGGGATACAAAGTTTGGTTGCACTTGTATAAAGAATTCCTTACAAGTCCTCATCAAAAGATTTGACAATTATTGGACACCTCAGAGATAGTAGAACAATTGACACTAAAACAACTCAACCCTGAATGCATGGAACATGAATCCACTAATCATATCATAGACACACATGTCAAGGGAACTCGTCAACAGAGGATCCAACTTTATCGGGTTGTCAAAGCAGGGCAGCTCCTGCACCAAGGCAAGTGGCTCGTCCGGGGCCAAATTTAGTAGAATTTTCCTCATATGATGTAGGCACTCAGCGCAATGGATACCATTTCTTCCTAAGAAGATATGATTGATCCATTTGGGTATCGGTGGCCATCCACCTTTTCTAACTGGCTTAGAATAATTTTCTGACAATTTTGACAATTTACTATTTTTAGCAGTTTTTAACTTTGGGGGTTAGTTTGAGGGCCTAAATGACATTTTTTTCACGATTAATCACCTCAATGATAGCCAAATGATTTGATTAATCCCCCTAAATTAATCTCCTAATTAATACCTTTCCAACAAGCTATTGTGCACCCTAAACGAAGATCGTATGCAAAAGTTATGACCCTAGGAAGTTAATGTACTAACTTAACCCAATGGGGCCCTCGTGAATTATGTTGTTTCATCTCCCAGGGTTATTTTTTTGGATCTCTATCATTTTTGAATTGATGTTTATTGTAAAAAATGCATTCAAAGCCTCATTTTACTCATCTTTTTTCATATGAGTGTAGCCATCACATCTCTTCTCAGAGATAAGCTGCCACCATTCTAGCTAGCTCGATTTTAGTATGCATTTTATAGTTTTAAACATATTTATTATTTATTAGAAGTCAAGTTTTACTGTATATCATTTATTGTTCACTGTGTCTATGTGTTAACATTATAAATCCGTTGCTTCAATTCATTCCGCTCATAAATCCAGATCATGAATAAAAGAAGAGATCACTCTATAGAAGAATGATAATATTCACAATATTATTACATATAAATTTAAGGACAAAATGTGGTTCAATAAAGAATTAGAGAATAAAAGAAAATAAAGATATTATAAGGAGGTGATAAACCCTAATCTTGAAGATCAAAAGTATCTCTCAATTTTGACTAGCCTAAAGAAGAAAATCAACATTTCTAAAATATGAACAAATTCTCATGAGCTCCATAGTGGAATTGGGAATTGGAAAGTTCCCAAAACATCGTAAGATGAAAGAATATGTCATCTTTTTGAAACTAAGGGGGTTGAATATGAAAAACACTTTCTCTTAGAATGTCCTATGTATACCCAAAATGAGATCTCAATTCAAAATATTTTTCACAATATCAACCTTCCTAACCTTATAACTCCTCAAGATGGTGGTGATCTTCGAATGATGTTCTAAATCTTTTCGAGCACAAAAATACAATTATAAAGAAACCCAAGTAATCCCTTTCCTTTATTAATATCTGATATTTGGCCTAGAAATTAACCACCATCACTTTAAGCATCATCATCATCATGATCATCATCAAAAAAATTTAAAATATGTTGTACTAAATCTTACATTACAAAGTAGTGAAATATGAACACCTTGTATAAAATAACAATATTAATAAAAAAAAAATAACACACACAAACACAATATAATGAATAACAATTTGTTTAGCAATAACTACTAGATGTTATATTAATAAAAAGGTTTTTCATCTAAAGGACACATACAGTTACAAATTGTTCCAAAATGTGCCCATAGGCAAGGAAAAAATTTCTTGTCCAACATTGAACTAATCCTATCCATCCTAATATAAATCCATTCTTCGATAGGAGTGCTTACAATAAAAAATGTGTCTATGTATACTTTGAAAAAGATGCCCATAATACAATATATTTGAAAAACATTAATTATGAGGCTTGGGTTGAAAAGGAAGATCGATATATTCTTTACCCATGTTACATGTTGGGATATTCAGGTCGGGAAGAGGCGTTTCCACTAAAGGGGAGGATCCATTAAATGTTGAATATGTCTCCATTTCAATGGGAGTCAATGTAGTTTGGGCATGCAAACTTTCCACTTGTGATTGAATTGTGTCTACTTCATCATGTTGTTGTCTCATGGTGTCCTGTGTTGTATGTTAATTTCTAGAATGTAGGATACCTACGTGGATAACACTTGAAATACAATTTGAATTTGATGTACGGAGTTCCATATGTCATCCATGTTATCTTCCTATTCTTGGGAGGAAACTAGGGTATTTTCTTTTCCACTAGACATTTCAATCATGATTTTCCTTTTCCAATGGGAGAGACTTTGAAATAGGGGAGGGGAGCTTACCGAGATACCACAACACTAGGATCTCATCAAAAGGAGAGGCGTTAGACTAAAATCCCAATACCACCAACCTAAATATCCAAAATTCCTTTCTTGTGCTTCCTTTTTGGCAATGCAATTATGCATTCAATGTGTTTCAAAGTATCCTAAAGGGGTGACAAAAAAATGAAGTGATACCTACATAATTTGAATTTGATGTAAGGATTTCCATAGGTCATCCGTGTTATCCTCCTATTCTTGAGAGGAAAATAGGGTCTTATCTTTTCCACGTGACATTTCAACCAAGAATTTCCTTTCCCAATGGGGGAGACTTCGAAATAAGGGAAGGAAACTTATTGAGATACCATGACGCTTGGACCTGATCAAAAGGAGATGCCTTAGATTGAAATCCCAATAGCACAAACCGAAATATCCAAACTTCCTTTCTTGAGCTTCCTTTTTGGAAATGGAATTATGCATTCGATGTGTTCCAGAGTCTCCTAAAGGGGTGGAAAAAAAATGAAGCGAAGGGGCATTGGAGATATTACACACTCACCGAGAATTATTTTCCTAAGTTTGATAGTTCAATGATGAGAATGATTCCATAGATGACAATATTCTCTCTAGAGATTATTCTGCTACAGAATAGGGTGTTCCTCTTCAGTTCAGATTCAATTACACTCAATTAGACTAGTGGAAGTCACTCATGCATGGAAACCTTGGTTTTATCACTAGTAGTTGCATGTGTCTCTCTGACTTCCACACATGTGTATCAATTAACTGATGATGGCATGGATCAAATAACTAGGACTAGGTGGAAATTCACTCCATTATTTGTCAATGAGTGTGTAGATCTCTCTAGATCACTACTATGACACATTAGTTACTCATGTAGACTATATCTATTGTAAATTATTCACTCTTTGAGTGTGGAATACGGTTAATGTGAATTCTTCCATTCATTCTCTCTTGCTTCTTCCTTCTCATTTTTTATGTCCTCTTTTGAGGGGGGAGTTTTTCCCATGAGGTTTTCCCTCTTTCCTCATTTTATTAGGGGTTCATTATTGTATTGAGTACCTAAAATGGCCTAGTATCTGGGACTCACATTTTCTTATTATGTCACTACAGTTAGTCTTAAGGGGGGTGTTAAAGCATAATCCTAACTTCTCTTGGTGTATTACTTATGTTAGGCACATGACCTTGATTAATGCATTTCAATGCATTTTTCCTCACTTGATTCGACTTTCTAGAGAGGGTAGGAGACACCTTCCTTGATTTTAGGGAAGTTTCTGTAAGTTTAGGGAGTTAAGTTTGAGTTCTTTATTTAGAACTCCACTTAATAAATCCTTTCCAACTTCCGTCCAAAGTTTAAACACCTAAAGGAAGGAGAGTGCACCTCCTCCTTAAATCAAGGAAATTGTCCCTTGATTTTAGGGATTTACGCCCTTTCTTTAGTAAACTTGCATGTTTTGCATGCCAATTATGGATAACTCACACTTTTCAGCCTATCATACTCATGTTGGGTGTGGGTTAGCTATTTTAGAGGTTTGGGCGTGTGCTTTAGCTATTTTTACACTGCTTTTAGTGGCAATTGTTATTATTAGTGACAATATCAATTCCTTTCTACATATTGAATTGGTCTCATTGTAATTTCAAACATATACTGTGAATAAATTCATTCTTGTGGAGTAAATTCTTCTCTATCTCTCTCTTCTTTGTTTATTTGCAAATTCATTGGATTAGTGTTATTTTTCTCATAGAATTCTAGATTTGATACCATGTAAAATTTTAACACCTGAGAGATCTCAATTGGGCATTTGTAGGCAAGGATCCTTTGACCAAGCTTTTGACTGTGTTCAATGCATCTCCTAAAATGACAATATGATGTTGCATCCATCTCTCCTTAAACAACAAAACATCTTCGAAAATAGTATATTCTTCAACCTGCTTATTGATGGTTATACCTAAACTTCATGTGTATCTAACCTTAATATTTCACATAAGGTCAATGATGACCCTCTCACACCTGTCATCAAAAATTGAAATTAATAACAATTCTACACCTCTACAATTCCCAAATTAAAATCTCCTACACATGAGAGAGAAAAAATCATGTTAATTATCTTTATTACCAAGAAAACAAATAAGATTTAAAATGCATGGAGTACTAAAATACAATGTGCTATGATTTATCAAATCAAGAATATTATGTCTCAAGTTATAAGGTTGCATGTCTTTTAAACATTTTTAAATATATTTTACTTTACATCTTTTATCTATTTAACACTTTTTTTTCTATAATCCTTTAGAAGTATTTATTTCAAAATAGTTAAAATACATTAACATCCAGACATCACATTAATACGCGTTGAAAGAACTTTCACTGAATTAATTTTATATTTCAAAAATGGGTAAGCACACTAACATAGACATCTCACTAATATTTATATTTATTGTGAGAAAATTCGCTCAATTAACTAACTCATAATCATCGTTCAATTCTAACATGGAGGCTGGTTTAGTAATTTGGAGATTTGCTAAGCTCTTTTTAATTGGTGGCATAAATAAATCAAATTGCATGTTTATATTCCTTTCGGTGAGACGTGATATGATGAAAAAAACTTAAAAAAATTATTCATGGCCCAAATAAATCAAGCAAATTTCATGTTTACATTCCTTCTAGTGAGAAGTAATATGAAAATAAAAAACTCTAATGGTGAAAGATGAAATAAATTTAAAAAGGTGTTTATATTATAATAATAATAAAGTTTTTAATGTAGATAGCTTATCTCTTAGATTTGAATCTATACTCTTTATGTTATTTTATATAAAGAATGATTAATATTAATTTTATTTATTTAAACACATGTTATTTTATATAAAGAATGATTAATATTAAGTTTATTTATTTATAAGTATTTGTGATTTTTAGATCTTTAAAATATATTTGAAAAAATGATTTTATAAATATAATATCAATTTTATAAAAAAATTAATATAAAGAATTTGTGAAATATATAGACATTTTTAAATAAATTATAATGTAATTAATAATTTTTATTTTTTGAATTTATTTATATAAATCTAACATTTTTTAAATATTATGATTATGGTTAACCTCTAATGAAACCAAAATTTATTTATCTAACCTTAAAAAAAGTAAGAGATTACTTGGATTTAAAAAAAAATGTTATTTGGATGCTTGAAAAGCATTAAGAGAAGAGTTCCAAGATGATCAATAAAGTTTTGATGTCTTAGAAGGTCAAGAAGTTAGGTATTGTGACAAATATTTTGAAATTGACATCTAATTTGGGTACAGAGATGAGACTCTAGTAGAAATTGTTTTTCATCTTCAACCCCCTTGGTGTCACAAAGGCTACATATTCTTTCTTGACATGGTGTTTTGGGGATTGTTCAATGTTTAGTTTTACCATGCAACTCATGAGAATTAGTTCTTATTTTAGCAATTTTGATTCTTTTTTTTAAGCTAGTCAAAACAAAGAGATACTTTTTGTCTTCGGTTAGGATGAACCAACTCCTTATAATCTATTAATTTTTTGTTATCCTCTAATTATTTATCACACCATATATTTTCCTTAAATTTATCTTGTACAATATTTTTAATATCAGCATAAACTTCTTCTTTTATTTCTTAATGATTTACCCAAGACTTGGCATCATTATGTCTTCCCCTCTTAAGCCTTTTGTCCATTTTGGATAGAGTGTGAAACAACTTTGGAGAGCCTGTGTCATCGATGATGTTTATCTTGTTCTTGTACATTAAGTACCTAATCATAGGTGGGGCAAATAATAGCTTAGATGAGGAAGATATGATAGGGTGTAATATGAAGTTATTCCATAAGAATAAATTTACCAATCTGTTTATATTATTAAAATTTTAATAGAAAACATTTCATTATTAAATTTTCTAGTCTCACAATTTAATTTTTCATTTTCAAAATAAATCAACTTATATCAAAAGTAAGTTTGTTACATAACAAGATTATTCTATTTTCTAAGTATTTTTTTTTTAAGATTTTATATATGAGTTGGTCTAATGATTATTAATGATAATAATAATCTATTTTTAAGGTCACGGCCAAGCCAGCACACCAAATTGGTGTATGAGACCCCCTTGTTTGTGGGACAAGGAACCCCCTCCATCCAACTATTTGACTGGTAAAATCTACGAAGACATACATATCCTACCCCTCACAAATTCAAATTTAAATACTGACTAATATTATTCTTTAAACTACACAATCAGTTTTTCTATATTACTATATTCAATCTTAATTAATAATAATAGTTATAATACAGTGAAGCGACGCACTTGTACAAACATGGCCTGATTCAAATGTGCTTGGATGATGGATAAACACCCTTCTCGTAGACTCATAATAGAGTAGGTTTGACAGTCTGCACTTATTCACAATCAAATTTACAGGCGTAATCAGCAGGCCGGCTGTTGTGATATATTGTATAGATTTAGAAGAACAAGATAAATACAATGAACTCGGACATTCCTCAGAAGGACAGCATCTTGATGGATAAGTATTCTTTGTGCGAACTCTTGGGACGAGGTAGATACTCAAGAGTATATCATGGGAGAAACCTAAAAACGGGCGAGAGCGTGGCTGTTAAGGTTATGAAGAAGGAAATTCTGGCACGAAGGGGGTTGGAACGCTATATCGATACTGAAATCTCTGCAATGAGAATACTGCGGCATCCCAATATAGTGCAGCTTTACGAAGTGATTTCGAACGAAAAGAAAATTTATATTGTGATGGAGTATGTGAAAGGAGGAGACTTAGTTACGAAAATGTTAGAGGAAGAAACGAAGCCGGACGAATGCACAAAGAAGAAATATTTCCAGCAGCTGATTGCAGCTGTGGACTTCTGTCACAGCAAAGGCGTTTACCACAGAGACCTGAAGCCTGAGAATGTGCTTGTAGACGATAACGGGAACGTTAAGTTAGTCGATTTTGGGCTGAGTGCAATGAAGGAGAACGAAGGGGAGAATCGCTTAGTTCGCACCCCGTGCGGAACGTTAGGATTCATTCCACCGGAGGCTCTGAACGGCGAGGCCTACGATGGTGTCAAGGCAGACATATGGGCGTGCGGAGTGATTCTCTACTATCTCAAGTCGGACGGCTATCTTCCGTTCGAGGAAGAAGATTTGATGCCCTTGTACAGTCAAATGTGCAATAGAGAATTTAGGTTTCCGTTGGAATCTTTCGAGGACGAAGTGGGTTCACTGTTGTTCCAAATGTTGGATCCTAACCCTAATACGAGGATTGGCATTCCGCAGATCATGGAGGTTCCATGGTTCAACAGTAGAGACGATGTGAGCTGCGCCGAAACAAAATCTCCGTGCCTGAACCCAAACGCCTTCCCTTTACTATCTTCTTCTTCGAGCTTATCAGATCTGAATACTATCTTGGCTGAACAAGAAAGTAAACGGGAATTGCGATTCGTGTCGGAGCAGCCTGTTTCAGCCATTGTATCGAGGTTGGAGGAGATTGGTAAGGGTAAGGGATTTAGTGTCAGAAAGAGCGAAGGTAAGGTGGATATGGAAGGAACGACCGTTGGCGGGGAAGGACGGTTGGCTGTATGTGGAGAAATTTCCGAGTTGTCGCCTTTTCTCTGTATGGTCGAAGTGAGAAAAACGGGCGGGGATACTCCCGAATATGAAAGATTCCGCGACGAAGACCTGAAACCCGGCCTCGAAGACCTTACATTTGGATGGATTTTATGAACGTAATTTCTA
>JZKD02S2216067.1:303439-375367 GCA_000966675.3 Picea glauca | reverse complement strand
TGTTTTTTTTTTTTTTTTATTATGTATAATCCTACATTTTTATGTTACTTGCATTAATTAAATCAATAAAATAATTTTGAGGAAATTATGGTATTAGAGTTATGTAAAATGAATCTCAACCTATCTAGAAGGTTGGGCATGGGAAAAACATTTATCAAACAAAAGTATTGAGTGAGATGGAAGGAATTTCTGAGTACCCCATGGTCCCAATAGTGTTACATGGGTGGTTGGATACATTTTATTCACATCATGTGTTATGGAGATGGGTAAGGAAGAATTGGGTCACACAATCTCTCTACTTTGTGGAAAAGAGGCCATGTCTTGATGCATAATAATAGTTCAAACTGTGGCCATGTTAATATGGGATTCCACGAAATTGTTTATTCTTCATTTAGTAGACTTATCGAATATCTCATTTCTATAGTAGCTAAAATCACTAGGTGAATTAGGTAATAATGTATAGGTAGGTAAAGGGAGGATGTTACATTGAATGGGAGTACAAAAGAATTTTAATGTCCATATTTGGGGTTGGATATCTCAGATGGAAACAGTTCTAGGAATTACATTGATTTTGGATTATCATTTTTATTTTATTTGAGAAACAATGTTGACTACTATAACCTAGTCTATGTGGGTTATGGGATTAAGAGTCTACTTGCAACATTAATGAGTACTTAATGTTGATGTTCTTAGATCCTTTTAATTTTAATTTGTGAAAAATTATAAGAGGACATTGTCAAGTGTGTTTGTGATCTCAAAAGGATAGAGCTAGGTGTAATACATTTGTAGAGAAGGGCATAATTTTTTAATGTGGTTGCAATCACTAAAGCTGAAGGTGGTAGTAATATTTTTGGTTTGGGGGATACCACTGTCTTCTGTGATTGTGATTATTAAGGATGAAGGTGGCATTAATACCCATACAAAAAATAATTACATGGGATTTTGAAGTGTTGCAAGCCTAGGAGACTCTCCACCACAACAAGGCTCACTTGTTTAGAACTTAATTTCATTATTCATTGGGATACTAGGTATGATTCCCAAAGAGTTTATGTGTTCCTAACTCTTACTAATATCATTAAAATTGATCCATTATTTCATTAGCTAGTATAGAGTTTTTCTTTATCATGGTCACACTATTTTAAATACAAGGATACAAAAAGTGCAAACACATAAATGAGAATAACTAGAAGAATCTAAAGTCACATTTTTTTGTGCATGGAATTTAATAACAATGTTTGGTATTTTGAAGATATTTCTAATAAGTCTCTATAATAGAAATAGAAATTCTCTATCCTCAAAAATTGATGCTACATAGAGTATAATTTGTGCAAAAACTATATGCAAAATTATATGTAATGAGTTGTCAAAGAATGCTTAATATTCTCCATATGTTGGACACACCGACCACACTGAGAGGGGGGGGGTGAATCAGTGTACGGCTCTTTTTCAAACTTCCCTTCACAAACTCCTTAGTTAGAAATCACCATTTACTCATCACTTATTACTGTCATGTATAACTAGTTGTATGTGAACATATATTAGCAATAGGTAACATCAACATATATCATCACCACAAGGAACACAAAGAACACAATATGTCTGTACAATTTTCTTTTATTATGGACTACAATCCTTGGGTTTATCAACAACAACTGAATAGAGTTACAACTCCACAAGAGCACTAGATCTTCAATGCAAGACTTGACTTGCAAGACTCAACACAAAGTGAGAAGAGGATTCAATCCTCAATAGATACCAATCTTTCAACAAGTACACGACCTGTTAGTAGTGCAACACGTGTATGTACGCACCCTACCAGTAGTACAACCCACATATGTACATGGCCTATATGTAATGCAACCTACATATTCCCTCTTAGCAACTAGATTTTTCTCTCTTTTAAAACTCACATCCTCTACAACCTTTAGTCACATCCAATTCTTTATTTCACTGTCGAATCTGTACCATAACCAATAACAACACATCTATGCTCTCCAACAAATTACTCATGCTCCTCAACCATACAATATGAATGCTACTTAATCATGTATAAGCAACCAATATACTATGGCAACCATATCAACACTGAACCATAAGGGTGTTGCTCACTCTATTAATCAACCAACATAACCATATCACAACAACCATACCAAGAATGCTTTAAGAATTCACCATATAATAAGAAAGAGTATTCATCAAGACAACTATGTAATCATACCAGAACTTCTATGGTATATCTGAGCCCATAGAATGCATATATGGAACTTGCTTTAGTCTTTAATAATGTGGCACCATATCACACTCAAGTCTCCATGACTTTATTAACTGTATGTGCTCTATCCTCCTTCATCCCCCATGTGTATGCGCTTCGTATCACTACAGCTCACGTATGTACACTCTCTGGCCCATTGTTGCTCGCGTACTCCTTCAGAAAATAGGGTTTATGAAATTCCCAAACTTTCATCGTCAAGATCTCAGATTTATGAAAAACTTTGATGCATCCATGAGATCCAACAATCACTCTCTTCCACATAATGGATCTTTAATATAATCTCAAGAGAGATATATTTACAAGAGACCCTTGCCTCTTATTTATACTCTCCAAGTGTCTTCTTTAGAAGCATCTTCTTGGCCACTTTGTCCACATAGCCATTTTTTCCACATAGTAACCTATGCCCAACTTTGTCCAATTGGAAACTTTTCCATATATCCAATAGCCACTTGACCACTTAACCCACTTTCCTCATTTTAGGGTTAACCCTCTTATAACCACTTTCCAATTAGAAAGTTCTTCATTTACTTTATTATTTAAATAATCCTCTTTGACTTTATCAGTTATCTTTATTATTTAAATAATTTTTTCTTTGTAAGCACTTGACTTCTTTGACCTTTTGGGGCTTCTATCCAACATACGAGGGTCCTCCAACTTCATACGTCCATAACTCTCAAATCGTGAGGAGTTATCTGGCATTCCACATACCACCGAAAATGACATGAAAAGCACTATCCATCTAGGATAGCTTCAATGACAAATTCACTGATCTTCATCTCATTATTCCAAAATTAAGCCTCGGTACTAACCATACGTCTAGGATAACTCAACTGAAAATCATCTTCCCATGATGGCTCTCACCATAAAGGGACCACTTTGGAGTTCATCCATTTGTACTTCCTATCAACCATGATAAGACTATAATGAGTCATATTTACATAAATCCAACTTGGAATAACCCATAACAATACATCATTATGACATTGTCCCTTTGTCATTGATTCCATCCATGATCTCATTATTCAATGATTAATATCAAACCATCAATGACAAAACATCGATCCATATTCATCTATGCAACGCATTGATCAATCCATTAAAAATACACACTTCATCAATATATTATGACAAGACATCAATCAATAATTTGACATCAATGGAAACATGATCCAACATCATACATAACATCATAGTTAATGATAGTTCCTAGTTCTATGGTTATGTTCTCATATTAAATGTTTAAGAAGTAAATAGACATATGTTCAATAATACTAATCAAAATATTAAAAGTATGTCCTTTTAATAATTTTATTTCTTTACTTTAAGTTTTAGATCTAAGTTAAAAATGGATTTACACTAGTAATTAGTTCAATAACATTATATTTTTTATCCATATTTCTATGCTTAATTATAATCTCAAACTTATGAGACACTAGGTGTTTTTCAAAGTTCATGGTAAATGTGGTTTAAAGAGGACAATTATTTTTTACTTTAAATTTTATATCTAAGTTAAAAATAGATTTACGCTAGTAATTAGTTCAATAACATAATATTTTTTCTCCATATTTGCATTTTTAATGAGAATTGCAAGCTTATGAGACATTAGGTGTTTTTCAAAGTTCATGGTAAATGTGGTTTAAATATGGTGATTATTTTTTTCTATGCTTTGATGGAAAATGTTAATTATTGAATCATTAATAATAATTACTGAAAAATAAAAATAAAAAAAAATTCATTACCATACATTATAAAGTTATTCTATAATTTCTTATATGCTTTTTTATTTTTCCCTTGAATCATCATTTATATTCACATGTTATCATCTTTGGGATTGTCAAGTAATATATGTAAAGAATGGATGGATAAGATATTCACATGTTTTCTTGGGTAGCTATTTCAAATATTTAATGAATTAACATATAGATATTATTGTATATTATTTTAAATTATGTGGTTTAGGTATAACACAATTCACATTATTTTATGAATTTTATGGTTAAGTATCTAATGTATAAGAACAATTCAAATGACATGGATAGAAAGAGGATTTCCAAAAATTCTTTAAACTCTAGACAAAACCAAATATCACGAGATGACATAAAGATGCCAAATCTTCGATAAATCATTGGGAGTCTTGAATAAACCATTGGGGAATTTATCCAGGTGGATATCAGTAGCCACTCACCTTTTCCAACTGGCTCAAAATAGTTTTCTCGCAATTTTGGAAATGTACTATTTTTAGCAGTTTTTAACTCCGAGGGCAAGTTTGAGGGCCTAAAAGACATTTTTCGCAATAAAAAAGCTAAATGATAGCAAAAGGCTTTGAATGATCCCCCTAAATGATTATACTCATCAATACCTTTCCAACAAGCTATAGTGCACCCTAGATGAATATCGTATCCAAAAGTTACGACCCCAAGAAGTTAATGTACTAACTTACCCCAACGGGGCCTACATGACTTTTGGTGCTTCATCTCCTAGGTTTAGGTTTTTGGATATCTATGGTTTTGGAATTCATATTTATTGCAAAAAATTCCTTCAGAGCCTCATTGTACTCATATTATTGTGAATGAGACTAGCCGTCACATCTCTTCTCAGAGATAAGTTGCCACCATTCTAGTAAGTTTGTTTTGAGTCTGCATTTTATAGTTTTCAACATGTTTCTTATTTAATAGAAGCCTAGTTTTACTGTATATTGGTTATTTTTCATTGTGTCTACGTGTTAAGATTATACATTTGTGTCTTTATTTTATTCCTCTCATAAATCTGGATCAGTGGTATCAGAGCGGTCTACTCCTTGTCATTTTTTAATGCATGTCCCTGACACGGTCAGGGTAAAGAGATTTGGGTCTCGAGCCTGTTTTTCTTGAGGAAAATTTCTCTCACATGCCCAAGAAACTACCCATGTCGGGTGAAAATAAATATGAAGGGAAAGGAGATACTCTCAAAATGTTGCTCGAGGAAGCCCTTGAGTGACAGAGGAATGATATGATGTAAAGATTTGCACAAATCCTTCGACGAATGCTGACAAACGACACATCCACCTCAAGCAAAAGCGCCACCCCCTTCAAGGTATAGATCAATTTTATATTCCTATATTTGAAGGTCAAATATATGAAGATACCGTAGATAAAGGGTTAAACCTTCTAAAAGGGAATTTTTCTTTCCACAACTTTTTCGATAGAGAAAAGATTATAATTGTGCTCCTGAAGGTTGTCCTCCATGTCAAAGATTGGTGGGAGAATTTTTGTGAGAAAAATAAAATAGAAGGATCCAGATTATTTTCAGTTTCACCCACTAAAAATTCCTTCAGGGATGTTATTAAGGAACAATAAGACCCTGTTGGAAGTTATGATGACTTATATACAAGATGGAAAACACTATGGCAGGAAAGAGATGAAACAGTCCCAGAGTTCACCAATGTATTACATACCTTGTGCACCAAGCTCGATATCAAATATTATAAGAGAAATATGGTGGTCAAGTACTACAACGGTCTACATAGATACATCTAGACATAAATGGAGTTTTTGGATATCTCATCCTTGGGTGTGGCCTATCGATATTCCTTCAAAATCAAGAAAAATATTAAAAAAAGATGCAGAAGTTTACGTATGGGAACACCTCATAGCAGAAGCAGGGAAAGGGTAGTCCTAACTTGTAGAAAAAAGGACAAAGAAAATATGGGAAACCTCAGGACAATGAGTCCAAGCCACAAGGAAGGAAGGACAATGGGAAGATGAATACATATACCAAGAAGTGGTGCAACTTCCATAAGAACCCATGGCATAACACTATTGATTTCCTCTCAAAGTAGTTAGTAGTGGCTGAAGTAAAATCTGTTGAATCATATGCGAGTTTCGACTATGAGTGATAAATATATAAGGAGATATGGATCATTGACATGGAACCTAGTTCCACCATTTCTACCACCAAGATCCACTCTGGTGAACCTGATGAGACAGAGGAACGAGAGCGCCTCTTTCATTCATAGATGTGGGTGAAAGGCACTTCACTACACTTCATCATTGATAGCGGTAGCTAGAAGAATCTTATCTTAGCAGAGGTAGTCAAACGACTAGATCTGCCGACAACATTGCACCCACATCCCTACACCATCGGATGGCTCCATCAAGGAAGTGATATTTGCATCAACAAACAATGTCACATGTCGTATAACATCAATCCATTCAAAGATGAGGTATTGTGCGATGTTTCTCCCCTTGAACTTTGTGATGTTCTTTTGGGCCAACCATATTTATGGAAACGTCATCTTGTATATGCGTCTAGGCCTCGTAGTGTTATTATTAATTTGAATGGGGAATTGTACAGGATACCCGAGGTAGTACCGCTTAGTGTTATTTCCTTGGTCTCTGCTAAGAAATGTAGGGAGGTAATGTATCATACCGGTAAGTTTTTCTTCTTCGTGATTCTCTCTCAGAGTGAGAACAAGTTTGCAACCAAATCCATGGCCTTTGCAGTCGACCTCTCCATGTAGAAAAATAAAGTGGATAAGGTCATGGAAGAATACAAACACATATTCTCATAATCTACTCAAGTACCTCTTCACAGTCAGGTCAAGAATCCCATTGCTCTGACCCCTGATGCACCACTACCAAATGTGTCAGTCAATCATCACTCTCTACTAGAAAATGAGGAGATCAAGTTTCATATCCAAGAACTTCTCCACAAGGGACACATCCGACCCAATTCATCACCTTGTCAAATCCCAATCGTGTTGGTTCAGAAGAAAGATGGGACGTGAGGACTCTGCATTGATTACCGGGCCCTAAACAAAATCAAAGTCAGGAAATGATACCCAATTCCCGAAATCAAAGATCTCCTTGATTATCTCAAGGGCCAAATACTTTAGTAAGATTGACCTGAATCTAGCTACCATCAGATCCCAATATAAGAAACAGATATATGGAAAAATTCCTTCAAGTCAAAAGGTCTTTTTGAATGGTTGGTCATGCCTTTGATTGGACAAATGACCGAAAAAATTTCATGAGGTTGATGGACGATATCATGTGGCCTTTCACTATTTCCCTTATAGTGGTGTATCTAGATGAAGTCTTCATCTACACCAAGACTTGGGTAGAACACTTGCAGCATATTCAGTAGGTTCTACACACTCTGTGACATCACAAGCTATATACCAACTTGGAAAAATGTTCCTTCGTCATGGACAGGTGTTGCACATCAAAATTACTCACTTCAATGATGTCTCATTTTCATTATCACAAGTGTCGCAAAAATAATATTGTCGTCTTTCCTGTGTCGCATTGAAGATGACATCATAAGAACACTTGGTACATTCTCTAAGACTTGTTAGAAGATGAAAATATATCTTTTGGAAAATAGTACAAGATTTTACCTTGAGGAATTACCATCCTAAAACTAGTTTTGGAGATTAGCGCTCCCCTGCCTACTTGCAAGGAGCACTAGTGCTCCTTTCCCTCATAGCAGGGAGCATTGTAATGCTCTATGGCCAACTTTGAGGGAGTGTCGATCTGTTGAGAAAATATTGGGACAAATCCCCCTTATCTTTAAGGAAAAATAAGAAGGATCCGATTAAGTTTGGCTCGAATCCAATTTCAAGTCTAGATCTAAGGGAAATCCCATAACCGATCCTCAACTTATCCCAAGAATATCTAAGGTGGTTGAGCCTCTCAAAGCCTATATAAGGAGGCATTCTCATGGTGAAAAGGGGGAATAATAAGTGAAAAGTATTGTCACTCTAATCATGGATATTTTTATAAATGGATTGGACAATGATCTAGGTGGATATCGGTGGCCACCGACTTTTTCCAATTGGCTCAATTTTTTTTTTTGACAATTTTGGCAATTTACTATTTTTAGCAGATTTAACTTATGGGGCCATTTTGAGGGCCTAAATGAAGGTTTTTAGGGATTGAGTTTCTCAATAATAATCGAGGGAATTATTGATCCCTCAAAATGAATCTCCTCGATGATACCTTTCCAACGAGATATCATATGCCTAAAATGAAGATCGTATGTAAAAGTTACGACCCCAGGAAGTTGATGTACTAACTTACCCAAACGCGGCCCACATGACTTTTGGCGCTTCATCTCCTAGGGTTAGGTTTTTGGATGTCTATGGTTTTTGGGATTCCTGTTTATTGTAAAAAGGCCTTCAAAGCCTCATTCTAATCATCTTCTTGTGAATGAGCGCAACCGACAAATCTCTTCTCAGAGATAAGCTACCACCATTCCAACAAACTTGTTTCCACTACATTTTACAGTTTCATCTTATTTCCTTATTGAATAGAAAACCAGTTTTACTGTATCTCTTTTATTTTGTGTTAAGCACTTGTTAATAATATGTAGTCATTTTTTTCTACTCAAAAAATCCGGATCAGACTATGAGGACTTGGTGAGGCTTCTACATCTACATCTACATTTTTAAGCACCTTGTTTTGTTCTCATTAATATATATGTGCTTGGTCTATTTCCTTGAAGTTTTTGTATATTTGCATGGGCTTGTCTCTTTTGATGAATATAGTTTTAAACTTATCTTCGTATAATAGGAAATATGATTTTTCTTCATTGTCTATTGGATTGCAGAATTCATTGGAAGACTTGAAGATCAAGTTCAACCTGGATCAAGCAAGGACAAGCTTCATAAAAAGGTACTCATACTTTCTTCTTCTTCTTCATTGAATAGTTTAGCTTAATTTAAAGGAATTTTCTTGTTCAAATTTAACACCTTTATTTCTTGTTCATAGGGGTCTAATATACAAGAGGAAATTCACTTTTCCACAGGGGAATTTTCTTACAACAATAGGGTCCAGTACCTAGGCTACATTGTTGATGCGCATGTTGATCTAGCCAAGATCCTAGTCATTAGTCATCGACCATCCCCAACCATTCTCACTGAACTTAGGAGCTTCTTAGGCCTTGCCAATTTCTATCACAGGTTCATGTTGGGATCCTCCCATATTGCATCGAGGCTTAGTCAAATAACTAGATGTGGTGGTCAGGAAAACTTTGTGTGGGGCTTCTCCTGATAGAAAGTGTTTGATGATTTGAAGCAACAGTTGTGTTCAACACAAATGCTCTCATTACCTAACCTATAACAACCATTTGAGATCGAGATAGATGCTTTAGACTATGTTGTGGGCATAGTCCTCACTCAGTACGACCACCCCATGGCCTATCATAGTGAGACGCTATCAGATGTCGTCCATAAGTACCCTACTTATGAAAAATAAATGTACTCCCTTGTGAAAGTTTGATGCCAGTGGAGGAATTACATTCTCAAGAAGGAGACATTCATCCACATTGATCATAAGCCGTTGAAATTCATGAATACACAAGGAAAATTTCAAAATGACTACATAAGAAGTTGTCCACATATTTGCAGCAGTTCTACCTCAACATCAAGTATAGAACAAGAAGTACAAAATGAGTCGTTGATTTCCACAGTTGACCTCTAGTTGCGACACTCACCATAATGCTAGAATATTGTTACCATGAGACCTTTGGGTGGCCCCACCTCTATGAGATAGATCATGAATTTTCCAACACTTACTAGATGTTGGGTGCCAACACAACTGTCAATAATTTCCATATTCAGGATGGGATGTTGTGCTATCTGGGCCATATTTGTGTTTCATCAAGTTAGAGAGAAAATATAATTTGGGAAGCCCACTACAGTCGGGCAACAGGACACTTTAGTGTGGAAAAGATAGTGGCAATGTTGTAATGCTATTTTTGCTAGACGAAACTTTGAGAGGATGTCAACAAGTATATGTGGTCCTACACTACCTGTGGTATTTCCAAACCATCCATCAATAAAAAAGGCCTATACACTCCTCTACCTACTCCTGATAGGCCCTAGGAATCCATCTCAATTGACTACATGTCGGGCCTCCCTTCCACCAAGAGGGGAAATGAATGTGTTTTTGTGGTTGTTGATCGCTTTTCCAAGATGACGGTTTTTGGCACCTACAAGAAGAGTATCACAACGGAGGACACTGCCAAGATTTTATTTGAATGAGTGTGGGTACACTTTGGGATCCCTCAAACTATTATCTAATATCGTGACTGTCAGTTCCTCAACACATTCTGGTCAATCCTCTGGTCACTACTAGAAACCAAGCTCACCAAGTCCACTGCCTTCCACCCCAAGATGAATGTCCAAACCGAGGTCATCAACCGAATGATCGTTCATGTCCTGCGCATATGCAATTCCAAGCACCCTTTCACCTGGGATGAGAGTCTTCCTTATGTTCAACAGAGTTACAACAAAGCCATACATAGCTCAAATGACCATAACCCCTTTCAAGTGGGGTTGGGATTTCAACCATTGGGCCCCATAGATGTTTCACTACCCCTTGTGGCCACCCAGACAGGCTCATCGGATGCTCCAACTACTGCTAACAAAGCTACTCGGTTCATTGAGCAGATCCAACACATTTTCCAACAGGTTGAAGATATTTTATAGAAGTCCAATGTCAAGTACAAGTAGAACCATGATCAACACTGGGTTCCACACTAGTTTCAGGTGGGATACAAAGTTTGGTTGCACTTGTATAAAGAATTCCTTACAAGTCCTCATCAAAAGATTTGACAATTATTGGACACCTCAGAGATAGTAGAACAATTGACACTAAAACAACTCAACCCTGAATGCATGGAACATGAATCCACTAATCATATCATAGACACACATGTCAAGGGAACTCGTCAACAGAGGATCCAACTTTATCGGGTTGTCAAAGCAGGGCAGCTCCTGCACCAAGGCAAGTGGCTCGTCCGGGGCCAAATTTAGTAGAATTTTCCTCATATGATGTAGGCACTCAGCGCAATGGATACCATTTCTTCCTAAGAAGATATGATTGATCCATTTGGGTATCGGTGGCCATCCACCTTTTCTAACTGGCTTAGAATAATTTTCTGACAATTTTGACAATTTACTATTTTTAGCAGTTTTTAACTTTGGGGGTTAGTTTGAGGGCCTAAATGACATTTTTTTCACGATTAATCACCTCAATGATAGCCAAATGATTTGATTAATCCCCCTAAATTAATCTCCTAATTAATACCTTTCCAACAAGCTATTGTGCACCCTAAACGAAGATCGTATGCAAAAGTTATGACCCTAGGAAGTTAATGTACTAACTTAACCCAATGGGGCCCTCGTGAATTATGTTGTTTCATCTCCCAGGGTTATTTTTTTGGATCTCTATCATTTTTGAATTGATGTTTATTGTAAAAAATGCATTCAAAGCCTCATTTTACTCATCTTTTTTCATATGAGTGTAGCCATCACATCTCTTCTCAGAGATAAGCTGCCACCATTCTAGCTAGCTCGATTTTAGTATGCATTTTATAGTTTTAAACATATTTATTATTTATTAGAAGTCAAGTTTTACTGTATATCATTTATTGTTCACTGTGTCTATGTGTTAACATTATAAATCCGTTGCTTCAATTCATTCCGCTCATAAATCCAGATCATGAATAAAAGAAGAGATCACTCTATAGAAGAATGATAATATTCACAATATTATTACATATAAATTTAAGGACAAAATGTGGTTCAATAAAGAATTAGAGAATAAAAGAAAATAAAGATATTATAAGGAGGTGATAAACCCTAATCTTGAAGATCAAAAGTATCTCTCAATTTTGACTAGCCTAAAGAAGAAAATCAACATTTCTAAAATATGAACAAATTCTCATGAGCTCCATAGTGGAATTGGGAATTGGAAAGTTCCCAAAACATCGTAAGATGAAAGAATATGTCATCTTTTTGAAACTAAGGGGGTTGAATATGAAAAACACTTTCTCTTAGAATGTCCTATGTATACCCAAAATGAGATCTCAATTCAAAATATTTTTCACAATATCAACCTTCCTAACCTTATAACTCCTCAAGATGGTGGTGATCTTCGAATGATGTTCTAAATCTTTTCGAGCACAAAAATACAATTATAAAGAAACCCAAGTAATCCCTTTCCTTTATTAATATCTGATATTTGGCCTAGAAATTAACCACCATCACTTTAAGCATCATCATCATCATGATCATCATCAAAAAAATTTAAAATATGTTGTACTAAATCTTACATTACAAAGTAGTGAAATATGAACACCTTGTATAAAATAACAATATTAATAAAAAAAAAATAACACACACAAACACAATATAATGAATAACAATTTGTTTAGCAATAACTACTAGATGTTATATTAATAAAAAGGTTTTTCATCTAAAGGACACATACAGTTACAAATTGTTCCAAAATGTGCCCATAGGCAAGGAAAAAATTTCTTGTCCAACATTGAACTAATCCTATCCATCCTAATATAAATCCATTCTTCGATAGGAGTGCTTACAATAAAAAATGTGTCTATGTATACTTTGAAAAAGATGCCCATAATACAATATATTTGAAAAACATTAATTATGAGGCTTGGGTTGAAAAGGAAGATCGATATATTCTTTACCCATGTTACATGTTGGGATATTCAGGTCGGGAAGAGGCGTTTCCACTAAAGGGGAGGATCCATTAAATGTTGAATATGTCTCCATTTCAATGGGAGTCAATGTAGTTTGGGCATGCAAACTTTCCACTTGTGATTGAATTGTGTCTACTTCATCATGTTGTTGTCTCATGGTGTCCTGTGTTGTATGTTAATTTCTAGAATGTAGGATACCTACGTGGATAACACTTGAAATACAATTTGAATTTGATGTACGGAGTTCCATATGTCATCCATGTTATCTTCCTATTCTTGGGAGGAAACTAGGGTATTTTCTTTTCCACTAGACATTTCAATCATGATTTTCCTTTTCCAATGGGAGAGACTTTGAAATAGGGGAGGGGAGCTTACCGAGATACCACAACACTAGGATCTCATCAAAAGGAGAGGCGTTAGACTAAAATCCCAATACCACCAACCTAAATATCCAAAATTCCTTTCTTGTGCTTCCTTTTTGGCAATGCAATTATGCATTCAATGTGTTTCAAAGTATCCTAAAGGGGTGACAAAAAAATGAAGTGATACCTACATAATTTGAATTTGATGTAAGGATTTCCATAGGTCATCCGTGTTATCCTCCTATTCTTGAGAGGAAAATAGGGTCTTATCTTTTCCACGTGACATTTCAACCAAGAATTTCCTTTCCCAATGGGGGAGACTTCGAAATAAGGGAAGGAAACTTATTGAGATACCATGACGCTTGGACCTGATCAAAAGGAGATGCCTTAGATTGAAATCCCAATAGCACAAACCGAAATATCCAAACTTCCTTTCTTGAGCTTCCTTTTTGGAAATGGAATTATGCATTCGATGTGTTCCAGAGTCTCCTAAAGGGGTGGAAAAAAAATGAAGCGAAGGGGCATTGGAGATATTACACACTCACCGAGAATTATTTTCCTAAGTTTGATAGTTCAATGATGAGAATGATTCCATAGATGACAATATTCTCTCTAGAGATTATTCTGCTACAGAATAGGGTGTTCCTCTTCAGTTCAGATTCAATTACACTCAATTAGACTAGTGGAAGTCACTCATGCATGGAAACCTTGGTTTTATCACTAGTAGTTGCATGTGTCTCTCTGACTTCCACACATGTGTATCAATTAACTGATGATGGCATGGATCAAATAACTAGGACTAGGTGGAAATTCACTCCATTATTTGTCAATGAGTGTGTAGATCTCTCTAGATCACTACTATGACACATTAGTTACTCATGTAGACTATATCTATTGTAAATTATTCACTCTTTGAGTGTGGAATACGGTTAATGTGAATTCTTCCATTCATTCTCTCTTGCTTCTTCCTTCTCATTTTTTATGTCCTCTTTTGAGGGGGGAGTTTTTCCCATGAGGTTTTCCCTCTTTCCTCATTTTATTAGGGGTTCATTATTGTATTGAGTACCTAAAATGGCCTAGTATCTGGGACTCACATTTTCTTATTATGTCACTACAGTTAGTCTTAAGGGGGGTGTTAAAGCATAATCCTAACTTCTCTTGGTGTATTACTTATGTTAGGCACATGACCTTGATTAATGCATTTCAATGCATTTTTCCTCACTTGATTCGACTTTCTAGAGAGGGTAGGAGACACCTTCCTTGATTTTAGGGAAGTTTCTGTAAGTTTAGGGAGTTAAGTTTGAGTTCTTTATTTAGAACTCCACTTAATAAATCCTTTCCAACTTCCGTCCAAAGTTTAAACACCTAAAGGAAGGAGAGTGCACCTCCTCCTTAAATCAAGGAAATTGTCCCTTGATTTTAGGGATTTACGCCCTTTCTTTAGTAAACTTGCATGTTTTGCATGCCAATTATGGATAACTCACACTTTTCAGCCTATCATACTCATGTTGGGTGTGGGTTAGCTATTTTAGAGGTTTGGGCGTGTGCTTTAGCTATTTTTACACTGCTTTTAGTGGCAATTGTTATTATTAGTGACAATATCAATTCCTTTCTACATATTGAATTGGTCTCATTGTAATTTCAAACATATACTGTGAATAAATTCATTCTTGTGGAGTAAATTCTTCTCTATCTCTCTCTTCTTTGTTTATTTGCAAATTCATTGGATTAGTGTTATTTTTCTCATAGAATTCTAGATTTGATACCATGTAAAATTTTAACACCTGAGAGATCTCAATTGGGCATTTGTAGGCAAGGATCCTTTGACCAAGCTTTTGACTGTGTTCAATGCATCTCCTAAAATGACAATATGATGTTGCATCCATCTCTCCTTAAACAACAAAACATCTTCGAAAATAGTATATTCTTCAACCTGCTTATTGATGGTTATACCTAAACTTCATGTGTATCTAACCTTAATATTTCACATAAGGTCAATGATGACCCTCTCACACCTGTCATCAAAAATTGAAATTAATAACAATTCTACACCTCTACAATTCCCAAATTAAAATCTCCTACACATGAGAGAGAAAAAATCATGTTAATTATCTTTATTACCAAGAAAACAAATAAGATTTAAAATGCATGGAGTACTAAAATACAATGTGCTATGATTTATCAAATCAAGAATATTATGTCTCAAGTTATAAGGTTGCATGTCTTTTAAACATTTTTAAATATATTTTACTTTACATCTTTTATCTATTTAACACTTTTTTTTCTATAATCCTTTAGAAGTATTTATTTCAAAATAGTTAAAATACATTAACATCCAGACATCACATTAATACGCGTTGAAAGAACTTTCACTGAATTAATTTTATATTTCAAAAATGGGTAAGCACACTAACATAGACATCTCACTAATATTTATATTTATTGTGAGAAAATTCGCTCAATTAACTAACTCATAATCATCGTTCAATTCTAACATGGAGGCTGGTTTAGTAATTTGGAGATTTGCTAAGCTCTTTTTAATTGGTGGCATAAATAAATCAAATTGCATGTTTATATTCCTTTCGGTGAGACGTGATATGATGAAAAAAACTTAAAAAAATTATTCATGGCCCAAATAAATCAAGCAAATTTCATGTTTACATTCCTTCTAGTGAGAAGTAATATGAAAATAAAAAACTCTAATGGTGAAAGATGAAATAAATTTAAAAAGGTGTTTATATTATAATAATAATAAAGTTTTTAATGTAGATAGCTTATCTCTTAGATTTGAATCTATACTCTTTATGTTATTTTATATAAAGAATGATTAATATTAATTTTATTTATTTAAACACATGTTATTTTATATAAAGAATGATTAATATTAAGTTTATTTATTTATAAGTATTTGTGATTTTTAGATCTTTAAAATATATTTGAAAAAATGATTTTATAAATATAATATCAATTTTATAAAAAAATTAATATAAAGAATTTGTGAAATATATAGACATTTTTAAATAAATTATAATGTAATTAATAATTTTTATTTTTTGAATTTATTTATATAAATCTAACATTTTTTAAATATTATGATTATGGTTAACCTCTAATGAAACCAAAATTTATTTATCTAACCTTAAAAAAAGTAAGAGATTACTTGGATTTAAAAAAAAATGTTATTTGGATGCTTGAAAAGCATTAAGAGAAGAGTTCCAAGATGATCAATAAAGTTTTGATGTCTTAGAAGGTCAAGAAGTTAGGTATTGTGACAAATATTTTGAAATTGACATCTAATTTGGGTACAGAGATGAGACTCTAGTAGAAATTGTTTTTCATCTTCAACCCCCTTGGTGTCACAAAGGCTACATATTCTTTCTTGACATGGTGTTTTGGGGATTGTTCAATGTTTAGTTTTACCATGCAACTCATGAGAATTAGTTCTTATTTTAGCAATTTTGATTCTTTTTTTTAAGCTAGTCAAAACAAAGAGATACTTTTTGTCTTCGGTTAGGATGAACCAACTCCTTATAATCTATTAATTTTTTGTTATCCTCTAATTATTTATCACACCATATATTTTCCTTAAATTTATCTTGTACAATATTTTTAATATCAGCATAAACTTCTTCTTTTATTTCTTAATGATTTACCCAAGACTTGGCATCATTATGTCTTCCCCTCTTAAGCCTTTTGTCCATTTTGGATAGAGTGTGAAACAACTTTGGAGAGCCTGTGTCATCGATGATGTTTATCTTGTTCTTGTACATTAAGTACCTAATCATAGGTGGGGCAAATAATAGCTTAGATGAGGAAGATATGATAGGGTGTAATATGAAGTTATTCCATAAGAATAAATTTACCAATCTGTTTATATTATTAAAATTTTAATAGAAAACATTTCATTATTAAATTTTCTAGTCTCACAATTTAATTTTTCATTTTCAAAATAAATCAACTTATATCAAAAGTAAGTTTGTTACATAACAAGATTATTCTATTTTCTAAGTATTTTTTTTTTAAGATTTTATATATGAGTTGGTCTAATGATTATTAATGATAATAATAATCTATTTTTAAGGTCACGGCCAAGCCAGCACACCAAATTGGTGTATGAGACCCCCTTGTTTGTGGGACAAGGAACCCCCTCCATCCAACTATTTGACTGGTAAAATCTACGAAGACATACATATCCTACCCCTCACAAATTCAAATTTAAATACTGACTAATATTATTCTTTAAACTACACAATCAGTTTTTCTATATTACTATATTCAATCTTAATTAATAATAATAGTTATAATACAGTGAAGCGACGCACTTGTACAAACATGGCCTGATTCAAATGTGCTTGGATGATGGATAAACACCCTTCTCGTAGACTCATAATAGAGTAGGTTTGACAGTCTGCACTTATTCACAATCAAATTTACAGGCGTAATCAGCAGGCCGGCTGTTGTGATATATTGTATAGATTTAGAAGAACAAGATAAATACAATGAACTCGGACATTCCTCAGAAGGACAGCATCTTGATGGATAAGTATTCTTTGTGCGAACTCTTGGGACGAGGTAGATACTCAAGAGTATATCATGGGAGAAACCTAAAAACGGGCGAGAGCGTGGCTGTTAAGGTTATGAAGAAGGAAATTCTGGCACGAAGGGGGTTGGAACGCTATATCGATACTGAAATCTCTGCAATGAGAATACTGCGGCATCCCAATATAGTGCAGCTTTACGAAGTGATTTCGAACGAAAAGAAAATTTATATTGTGATGGAGTATGTGAAAGGAGGAGACTTAGTTACGAAAATGTTAGAGGAAGAAACGAAGCCGGACGAATGCACAAAGAAGAAATATTTCCAGCAGCTGATTGCAGCTGTGGACTTCTGTCACAGCAAAGGCGTTTACCACAGAGACCTGAAGCCTGAGAATGTGCTTGTAGACGATAACGGGAACGTTAAGTTAGTCGATTTTGGGCTGAGTGCAATGAAGGAGAACGAAGGGGAGAATCGCTTAGTTCGCACCCCGTGCGGAACGTTAGGATTCATTCCACCGGAGGCTCTGAACGGCGAGGCCTACGATGGTGTCAAGGCAGACATATGGGCGTGCGGAGTGATTCTCTACTATCTCAAGTCGGACGGCTATCTTCCGTTCGAGGAAGAAGATTTGATGCCCTTGTACAGTCAAATGTGCAATAGAGAATTTAGGTTTCCGTTGGAATCTTTCGAGGACGAAGTGGGTTCACTGTTGTTCCAAATGTTGGATCCTAACCCTAATACGAGGATTGGCATTCCGCAGATCATGGAGGTTCCATGGTTCAACAGTAGAGACGATGTGAGCTGCGCCGAAACAAAATCTCCGTGCCTGAACCCAAACGCCTTCCCTTTACTATCTTCTTCTTCGAGCTTATCAGATCTGAATACTATCTTGGCTGAACAAGAAAGTAAACGGGAATTGCGATTCGTGTCGGAGCAGCCTGTTTCAGCCATTGTATCGAGGTTGGAGGAGATTGGTAAGGGTAAGGGATTTAGTGTCAGAAAGAGCGAAGGTAAGGTGGATATGGAAGGAACGACCGTTGGCGGGGAAGGACGGTTGGCTGTATGTGGAGAAATTTCCGAGTTGTCGCCTTTTCTCTGTATGGTCGAAGTGAGAAAAACGGGCGGGGATACTCCCGAATATGAAAGATTCCGCGACGAAGACCTGAAACCCGGCCTCGAAGACCTTACATTTGGATGGATTTTATGAACGTAATTTCTATAGAACTGAGGTGCTCCGAGTACATGAGATGTTTGTATTGATGCGTAACGAGAGACGTCTGTATATTTGTGTAACAAAGAGGACAAGTTATGAAACAGAATGGGCTTAAGATGACACACAGTCTTGTAAAACCACGGCTGTATTGATCAGTTTAAATATACATATCTTCAAGTGTTATGTTCCACACGTTTGGGTGATAACATATTTTTTTAAATTAAATATTAGCAACAACCAATTTATAAAAGTGGATGATATATTGAATGTTTTCATTAGTTTGGAAACATGAATAAATAGGATAAATCAATTTATATCAACCATTTTTAATAAAGTGACTGTTCTTAGTTGATTAACAATATACCTAGAGAAAGTCCCCGAGGTGTAGGACAGTTTCTCAAGCCACAGGTTAATCCCAGGTCCTGCACAAATTAACAAACAAACAAAAAACAATATACCTAGAGAATAATTGATTATTGTCTTATAATATATAATAATAAGTAAATTTAATATATAAGTTATAATTTATAAATTAATGTATTAATTTATATTATTAACTTATTAATTGACTGATACATTAATAATGTAATGTGTTAATTAATTAATACTTTATTATGTTGGTAATTTATATATTGTTAAAATATTAATACACTAATAAAGTAATACATTAAATACATACACAAGTATTAATGTACCAATAAATACATCATTGATATACTGGATACATTAATAGTAACAACTAATATATTGAATATATTAATAATTAATTAATTAATTAATACATTGATAAAATATTAATACATTAAATATATTAATCAATACATTAAATACATTAAATGTATTAATTATTAATGCACTAATAAATACAACAACAAATACATTAATAATATATTAAATACATCATTAGCAAGAACTAATATATTGAATATATCAATAAATATATTAAATAGATTAATAAATATACTTGGTAATGTATTAATACATTAACAAAATAATACATTAATAAAGTAATGCACTAATAAAGTAGTAATGCATTGAAGTTGATATATTTAGTAAAATATTATTAAAATATTAATACATTATTAAGTAATACATTGCTAAATTATTAATACTCTACTAAAGTAATATATTAATAATACATTATTAAAGTAGCATTACATTAATAAATACATTATTAAAAATGTAATAGCTTAATAAATATATTATTAAAGTAGTAATACATTATTAAAGTATTAATACATTTAATCAAAATGACTAATATGATTGACCATGATCATGGTTTCTTATGGTCATGACTATGAATGTCATTGATACATTAAAGTATACTTGAAGCCCATCAATTTAATTTATTAATTGATTGATGCATCTTTAATAAATACATTACTAAAGTATTAATAATCAAATAAAATAATACATTGATAAAGTAGTAAGACATTAACAAAGCATTAATACATTATAACATTCACACAATGTATAAATTTGCATAAAAGTATAATGTAACTTATTAATTAATCGATACATTAATAATGTAATGTATTAATTAATTAATACATTAATGTATAATGTAACATATTAAAGTACTAATACATTAATAATGTTATTTATTAATTAATCAACACATTACTATATTGTTAAAATATTAATACACCCATAAAATGCATAAATAATACATTGTTAAATTATTAACACATTTATGGAAAATAACTATGGTTGACTACAATTGATCATGATCATGATTTCTTATGATCGTCACAATGAATAACATTGATATATTAAAGTATATTGAAATATATTTATTTAATTAATTAATATATGTTATTACATTTTTAATAAAAACATTAATAATGTATTAATACATTAATACATTAATGAAATATCAATACATAAATAAAACAATACTTTCATAGTAAGACATTAATAAAACATTAAAATATTATTTTTATTTTTATTTTTTTGTAAATAATAGTGGATCGTTGTCTTAATAACATCTATAAGCTATACATTGCAATGTGTGAGCCACCTATTTTTGCCACATAAGGGAAACCAAAACAAGTGGCTCTTAGATGCTCCAAGTTTGACACATCATCATGTAAACTGGAACTGCTTGAATAAATCTATTTCAAAAAAATTATGCATCCTAGCTGCATGAAAAAAAATGGATGAACAATTTCCAGGTGGCCAATAATACCAACTATGAACAAAAATGCATATACAGTGTACGGGAAAATTGTATGTCCATCCAGTCTTCTACTATAGTAAACTAAGAAATTAAGCCTACAAATGGAATTAAACAATAACCTCGAGAGTTCACTCCATTGTCGATACTAGTTGTCCATGGATGTTGTAGACAGGGGTGAACCGTTGGCCACATGTTGGGCATCAAGTTTGTGCAGGAGCGTCCGCTAGTGCATCGACCATAATGTCAATTCTTTGGTCGAGGATGCGTTGAGAGTGCATCTGTTCATCTTGTTTCTGTTTGATTTCAAAGATAAGTTGGAGGTGCTCCTCTGTGAGGCGATTTGCAAATTGTTGGGGTTGTTCGTCCTCCTTTTCCTTGCTGGAGACCACCGTGGTGTCCTCATTGGTGGTCGTTGTGTTTTCCTCCACTTGCCAACTCGGGGGGATTTCCTCTTCCACCATGCAGTTGCCATCTTCATAGTAGGGGTCTTGTGGATTGAGTTTTGAGGGGGGAAAGAGACTGGTGGCCTGAGAAATGCGCATGGATGAAGGTGGTTCTTCCTCGTTAGCCAAGTTGAGGCCATGGAGAAGATGAGGGATGGATGGAGGAATGTGTGCGCTCAAAGGTGATGCTTCCTCCTTTATCAGGCTGATGCCATGGAGCAGATGAGGGGTGGATGAAGGTGCCTCCGATGACCTCCATTTGATGTGTCGTGGACTAGTAAAATGTGTAATGAGATCCATATGAGAGGGGGAGAGTGGATTGCATCTTAAGAGGGTGTTGTAGTATCGCACACCCCTCTTGGATTTCCCTCTTTCTCTGGGCATGTTGGGAAGAGTGTGGAGAATTTGGATTGTGGGTAAGGAGGCGGTGAAATGGTGCTTGGAAAAGCAAGAGAAGGTTGATAGCATGGAGGAACTAGTGATATTGTAGAGAAGGAGCTTATGGGGGTCGAGTAAGTGGAACAGGAAGAGGGCATCAGAGCCAACCCAATTGAAAGGGTAAGTGGAGAGAGAACCCAACAAAAATATACAAAGGACAACTATGCAAAAGTGCTCAGAAGAGCCGAAGAGAACTAACCAGGGCAGAGGGAGAATGAATGAATACACCAGGGTGAATTCCCATTTATTACCACACCCCCACGAGTTGACAACCCCCCTAGCCATTGGAGTTCAGTTGACAACCATCCTAGGCCTAGTACGCCTGGTCTCGCTTGCTTGCACGACCATTATTCCAACCTAGTTGTCGAGGCACACTACCATAACTTTCTTCATGGTGTGATCCATGCGGTAGTTAATGGTTGTGAGCTGACGGTCTGGTTTAATAACTTCCCTGACCGCTTGGTTCCATGTGTCCGCGAACTCTGTCCAGGTAGCACCCCATCCGAGGGAGGGCAATCTTGTTGGGCTAGCTCCATGCATTGGAGCTAGAGAGACAAGCTTGGGGACTACCTTGTATCGATGAAAATGACCTGCTGCGTGGATTCCACCCTTGCATTGGCTATTCTATCTACAACTTTGTTTTCACTTCGCCTTATGTGAGAGGTGGTGAGAGTTAGAGAGGGTCAGAGAAGTGTCTTGAGACTGTTTGCAGGGGCCATGAGGCACCAACTAAGGGTTATTTTTTTCTGGATCTTTTCCATTTATGATTTTGGTATCCAGGTCGATTATGACTTTGGAGTCTCCTTCAATGATCACGTGAGTGAGATTGTGGTCAAGATCCATTTGTACCCCTTTAATGAGACCCCAAATTTCTGCTTAATTGTTGGTGTTGAATCCCATATTTTCTGCAATGAGGTATTGAATTTGGCATGTGCTATTCCTTATGAACACTCCATATCCGAAAATTTATGCATTGCCTTTAGAGGAACCATCAAAGTTGACTTTGTGAAATCCGGGCGGGGCAGGGGGAAGCCAAGTAGAGAGACTGGAGGCATTTTATTTTAGCGAGGACTGCAGGGGGAGGGTGGAGAGTGACAGAGAGAAGCCCTAGGATTTTAGGATAGATAGTTCACCTGGATCAGTGGAGAAATATTCTTGGGTCCATGCATGTAGTTGGAGAGTTTCCTGGAGATGCGAGAGGATGGTGGTCCAGAGGACGGTGGGTAGGGAGGTATAGGAATGAAACATTCATTTGTTCCTCTCTTTCCATATTTTGCATATAATGAAGCCTAGTAGGATTTGCCAAGTTCTGTTCATGATAGGAATTTTGTAAGATCTGAGTCCCCAATCCCTGATTGTGATAATGATGTTATTGTTTGCTCATTTTGTTCTTCTCGTGAGATGGGTTGCTTGATTCCATATTTCCTCACTGATTTGAGAGTTGTTTAGGAGGTGCTCCATGGTTTCCTCCTATTGGTAGAAGAGATGGCATATTGAGGGACCTATGAAACCCCATTTTTGGAGGTTGTCCCAGGTTAAGATCTTGTTTTGAATTTGAAGTCAGAGGAAAGTGGAGATTTTTGGCCAGAATCTCAATTTCCATATTGTTTCCCAAATCTAATATTTTTGAATATTTTGGAATTTTTCCTATAGAATAAAGCCCTCCTTGAGTGTGAAGTTCCCATACATAGTATGTCCCCATCTGAAAATGTCTGGGTTTGTTCTTATCCGAATTTTCCTTTGGTTTGTTGTTTCCTTCTAATGTTGCAAGTTGCAATCAGTTGCCACTTGGAGTTCCTGGTGGGTTGATTTCCAGCTTCTCCAAGGAGAGTTGTTGGGGGTACATGACCATAGTTCTGCCACTTTGAGAGAGCATAAATATTTAATGTGATTTTTATAAGATCATAGGTTTTATTCAGATTGAAGGGGTGGAAATTGCTTCCAGGAATCCATCCAGAATAGTGCATTCTGGCCATTATGAATTTCCCAAAAGGCATGTTCCTGTATTAATGGTCGATTTTTCCAGGCCATGTTCCAAATGTTAGAGCCCTGAGTTTTTTCCTACATCCTAATGAGAAGAGCTTGATGCTTATTCGGGTCATATTTGTGTGTCCAAAGTTTTTCCTAGAGCTTAGCTGGAGTTTTGAGCCATCTGCACTATATCTTTGCGCCCATGGTGTTGTTTAATTTTCCAGCGTCCCTGAGGCCCATACCTCCTAGATATTTTGGCTTAAAGACTTTGTCACAACTGACTAAGACCCATTTTTTCTTCAGGTTGTGGCCATGCCATAAAAATTTCCTTTGCAAATTCCTTATTTTTTTTTTATGATGGATTGATGGGTGGCTAGGGAAGAAAAGAGGTAGGAAGGGATGACCTGAAGGACTGAATTTAAGAGAATGAGTATGGTTGGGAGATTGAGGGATCAGAAGGTCCAGTTGCTAAGTTGGTTTGATATAGAAAGGAGGAGAGAGTCCCATGAAATGTTTATGGTTGCCGAGTCGGAGAGAGGGGGTCCCAAGTATTGCAAGGGAAAATAACAGATGGGTATGTTCACTAGTTGTGATATGTGTTTTTGGATTTCTTTTGGCATATTAGAAAAGAAGAGTTGTGATTTGGCTAGATTAAAGGTGGTTCTGGAAGTGTTAGCAATATTTCTTGCTAAGGGGGTTTAGATATCGAAAGAATGGGTTAAAACCCACTTGTCCAAAGTTTCAGGCGATAACGCGCCCGTGGTAAGCAGCAAGCAAGACCGGGCGGTCCAGATCTGTGCGCCCAGATCGACGGCGCGTATTGGATTTCGGACCCCCCTTGCCTTCCGATCATTAAGCGCGGGGGGGGGGGGTCCGAGATCGGGGGCGCACCTCTCCGACGGCTCAGATTGGCGCGCCCGGATCAACGACGATGAAGACCATTTAGGACCCCCCCGACTTTCTACCTTTAAGCGGAGGGGGGGGGTCCGAGATCCCAGGTGCAGCTTCTCGACGGCCACGATTGTGGCACGCAAATCAACGGCGCTCATGTAGCCCCGCTCCTCTCAGCTGCCCTGTGCTTAACCAGTGTGGGCCCTCCTCCTGTCATTTCATTCTTCCTTCCGCCTTTCCCCTACTGCCGTGTGTCATCCATTAGCCCCTCTTCTTTGGTCCGTGTGGCCCTCCTTTCTTCCCACCATCCTCCCATTTCCCGCCACGCGTCCCGTTCCTTTCCACATCAGTTTCTCGCCCGAAGGCGAGCTCGTTTCTCCCGTCTTCTCTCCATCTACCTGGGTGCCTTCCGCCATGGATCATCCTTTTGTCACCCCTCTCTGTCATCACTCTCACTTCTCGCCACCCCTTCCACGCATTCCCCGATGCCTTCACCCCTTCCATACACCATGTCCTCCGCGCTGGCCCTCATGTCCGCCCCTCAAGATATTATGTTGTCCCAGGTGGCAGCGCGAGAAGTTTTCCCTATCCCGAGATGCTGAGTTGGCCTGGGCCGTTATCAATCCCAAGAAGCAGTTATTGAAGCGGTTGGTGGTGGTTAGACATCGTCTCCGCCATAATAGGGGCATCCTACAATGAATTAAAAGCACGTCGATTCGTCGATGTAACTATCAGAAAATCTATCGCGTCTGCCACAAGTTGCACGATTATTCAAAGATTGCGGCTATAGAGTGTCAAAAGCCATGCAGACGCAAAGCTTTCAATGCATTTTCTCGATCTTGTTGTTGTTGTTGTTTTGAGTATATGTAGGCATTTTTGCCATTTTTGTATCTATCGATGGTAGAGCTAAGCTCCCGACTGTAAAGTTTCAGCAATACTCTGGTTTCTTGGTTATGCCTATGTGTTTGAGACTTCTTGGTTTATAACAAATAGTTTCCTTTCATTTCCATCTTTGTTTCATCTTTGCTAGAGGGTTCATAGTGAAGGATTCACGTGGGCTTAACAATCTTGTTGCGATAAAGGATTTGTTGTGGCATCTTTGTATTCTCTGGTATATGTGTTTGAATGTAAAAGGATTTTACGTTTGAATGCACTTCTTCTCCAGTCTGTGATGAACCTGATGTTTATTGCAGACCGTTGTGATTTTCTTGCATAAGTCTTCCACCTGCTCACCCTTTTACTACGACTCACTGTTTGGAGTTTATCAATACCTCACTCGTTCATGCATGCCTGGTCTGGTTTCTGAGTTGAGATGGTACTGTTCTGAGTTTTCCTCCATTTGATCACTCTTTAAAACAAACCGTGACATTAAAACTGATCGGCGTCGGGCTCTTCTCCTGCTAGCAATCCAGGAGTGACTTCCGGCCGCCAACATTTTCTGGCGCCGTTGCCGGGGACGAAGTTGAATATTTTCCCTGGGCAGAATGACAATGACTAACTGATTTCTGAAGGTGCATCATATATCAGAACTTGAAGATTGCTACTGTGCACCTGGCGACTCCACTGTGACGACTCTGCTGGGGAGAACCTGTACTATCAGTTGTGGCTTCGAGAGGTAGACATACGAGGTCAAATCCACATTTGCCTTTGGCCACTTCGGAAGCAAACTTGGAAGTGGTGCACAGAAAGGGAAAGAGAGAAGCAAAAGAATTTGCCGTCGATGAAAAAGGTAATACGCCCTCCCCTTCTGTGAGAACTCCATTTTCTAATTCTCAGTTTCCTAGTCGTCCTTCATCTGAAGTTTCCCGTTTTCTGAACTTTGGGAGTGTTCCTGTTGAGTTTTCCCCTCCCGGTCTAGCGTTAGAAGGAGAGATCCTTGTCACTCCCCTCTCAGGAGGTTTTGCCACTCCTCCTTTAATTATTACTGCTGCACAGAGAGAGAGGCCTGCAGACTTAGATCCTTTAGATTTCTCTCTGTTTTCCCCGTCATCTCCCGTGAGGACCTCTGTTCCTTCCTCACCTGTTCACACTCCATCTCCTCCGAGTTCTCCTCTGCTTAACATCCCTATGGCTGGTGTTAATCCCCCTCTGAACAGAATGGATGCCATAGTCGCTGCTAGATATGCTCCTTTGATTCTTCCTCAGCCTTTGAACCCTCTCCCTGCTGGAGACTATTTGAAATACATGCCCAAGTTCAGTAGTGAGGGAGATGTCATGGATGAAGAGCACCTTGTTGCCTTCTATAGCTATGCTGATAACCTAAATATTTAGAATGAAGATATCTGGATGAGAGTCTTCGTCCAGAGCCTAGATGGTGAAGTTAGAAAGTGGTTCAGGGGGCTGGCCCCTGGATCTATTGCTGGGATTGAGGCTCTGGATAATGTTTTCCTGAGACAATGGGGGGATAGAAAAGATTACATATATTACATGACTGAGTTTGGGTCCCTGAAGAAGCAGGAAGGAGAGTCAGTCTCTGACTTCTCCAAAACATTCAATAAGATGTATAACAAGATTCCTGCAGAGATAAAACCTTCTGAAGCCTCTGCTCAAATTTCATATGCTAGTGCATTTGACCCTGATTTCTGTCTCGTATTAAGAGAAAGGAGAGCCACCTCTTTAGCTCAGATGCAAGATGTAGCTATAGAAGTGGAATCTAACATATTAGTAGCATACAAACTGAGAAGCAAGGCCAACATAGATAGAAGAAAAGGAAGATCAAAAGCCTCGACTTCTGATTCTAACATCTCTGGGCCATCGTTGTCCCACCCTCAAGTAAATGAGCTGACCCAGCTGGTGAACGTTCTGAAAGAAGAGATGGAGAGAACAAAGATGGAAAGAAGGCCGATGTATAAGGGCCCTCAGAACACTAAAAATAAAGGAGGTTTCAGAAGACCAAACAATTTTGCTCCTCCAACTATGCACAAAGAGAAGGAAAGAGATAGAGATGACCAAAGGATCCAAGCTCCCTTCCAGAACAATTTTGTGACTGATGAAGAAGAAAGGCAACCAGATGAGCCCGAGCCTGAAATCCACTCTGTAGAAGTCACTCCTCCTTTCCCCCATCTGACCAAATCAGCATATGAAGAGTCTCTCATGGATGGTCAGCTCCATGAACTCAGAAAAACAGACAAAGCTGGCGGTGGCCGAGGCAGGTATAAACTAAGATCAGGTAAAAGGGTAGCAGCACCTGAAGTTCCCGAGTCATCCACTAGAGCACAGAAGCCTGTTGACGAGATACCAGACAACCATAAAGGTAAGAAGGCCCAACCTCTCTCCCCCATCATTCAAATTCATGCTCCTGAGATTAGAGAGATTCCAAAGCTCACATCTTCCTTTAATTTTGAGCATGAAATCCAAAAGATCAGAATCCCTGTGCCCCTCATTGAGTTAATCAAACATGGGGAATTCAAAAAACGCTTCTCCGACCTGTTGAGATCCGAAGCCTCTGGCCCTTCCACAGACTGCATAAACCTCCAAGATGAAAGGCCTGCAGTTATCCTAGGTCCCATGGTAGAAGACAGAGATGATTCATCCCCTCCCTTCTACACCTCCCTGAATATACATGACAAGGTGCTGCATAATTGTTTAATGGATTCAGGGGCCTCCCACAACCTCATGCCTAAAGCCGTCATGGAAGAACTAGGATTAGAAGTCACCAGAGCCTATCATGACCTCTATTCCTTTGAATCCATGAGGGTACAGTGTTTGGGAGTGATTAAGGACCTGGTGGTTTCCCTGTTCCAGCTACCCATGAAAAGTATGGTCATGGATATAGTGGTAGCCGATGTCCCCTCCAAGTTTGGCATGTTGTTGTCAAGGTCTTGGATTAAGAGACTTGGAGGGACATTACAGATGGATCTCACGTATGCCACCATTCCAGTCTTTGGGGGGGAACATAGGAGATTGTACAGAGAGGCCCAACTATCCTACATTGTCAGTGATGAAGCAAACCCTACCAATCATCCCATCTATGCCTTGGACACTGACTTAGGATCTAGCTTATTGCAGATCACTGATGAACCTGAGACCCCTTTGCAGATCAGAAAGTAGCTCAGTCTTGATCAGGGGATGCCTCCTCCGACCACCTCTGTTTGGAAGATGTTCTTTGATGGATCTTCTTCCAGTATAGGTGCAGGTGTCGGAGTGGTATTTAAGTCTCCTTCTCAGGAAACCATATCACTATCATACAAGCTTGAATTTGAAGTCACCAACAATGTGGAAGAATATGAGGCTCTGGTTCTAGGATTGAGGGCTGCAAAAGAAATGGGAATCAGGGAGATGGCTGTGTTCAGGGATGCAGAATTAGTTGTCCAACAGGTCAAAAATGTCTATTAGACCAAGCACCCTCGCCTCAAGAATTACAGAAACGAGGTATGGGATTTAATTGATAGTTTCTTCCTGGCTTTCAATATCTCTTTCATTCCACGGGAAGAAAATGCTCCAGCCGACTTTCAAGCCTTCTCAGCTAGTATGTTCGAAGCTCCCGCACTGCCCACTGACAGATCGGAGGTGGAAATAAGATACAGACCCTCTGTATCGGACAATGTCAAACATTGGAGGGTATTTGAAGATGATCAGGGTATTGAGAGATTCCTCCAATCCATCGATGACTTCTCTGCATTGCATATAGATGAGGACTAGGACCCCGACGAGGAGCCTGATCACCACCCTGAGGAGTTGTTGAATAAAGTTTCTGACCATCATATTATTCAACTGCCGAGCAATCATATACCACGGGGACTGATCCCACTAGAAAGATTGTTCGATGGGAACGATGTGGCAGTAAAGGGCAGAATCTCAGGTGTTGATGCTGATACGACCGAATGCAACATAGGCACATCAGAGGAGCCCAAGTTTGTCAATTTGTCGAGGAGTTTGACCGAGGAGCAGAGAATCGGGTATACTGATTTGCCGAGGGAGTTTGCTGATGTGTTCGTGTGGACCTACGAAGACCTCAAGACATACGACACGTCAGTCATCGAGAAGAAGATCCCACTGAATGAGGAGGCTATACCTTTCAAGCAGAAGCTGAGACAAATAAATCCTACGTTGTTTCCTGTCATGGAGAAGGAGGTGAAAAAGCTGCTGGATGCCCAAATCATAGTCCCCTTGAGATACTCTAGCTGGGTAGCCAATTTGGTCCCAGTAAGAAAGAAGAGCGGAGAAATCAGACTTTGTGTCGATTTCAGGAACCTGAACAGGAGTTCAAGGAAGGACAATTACCCCCTGCCCAACATGGAGCATATATTGCAGAGGGTGACTGGTGCATCTAGGATATCTATGATTGATGGCTTCTCTGGCTATAATCAGATATCAGTCATGCCTGAGGACAGAGAAAAGACAACCTTCACCACTCCTTGGGTCACATTCATGTATGCCAAGATGCCATTTGGGCTGATGAATGCAGGGGCAACGTTTCAGCGAGCCATGGACATAGCCTTCATCGGGGAAAAAGATAAGTTCGTGGTAATATACTTAGATGACATAACAGTCTTCTCCAAGACTGATATAGAGCACCACTGCCACTTGAAGAAGGTTTTCCTGAAATGTCGCAGGTTTGGCCTTTCCCTAAACCCCAAGAAGTCATTATTTGCTATGCAAGAAGGGAAACTGTTAGGCCATATAGTCTCAGCAGCGGGAGTGAGGATTGATCCTGACAGGGTAGAAGCGATTCAGGCCCTGTCACTTCCCAGATCCAAGAAGGAGGTCCAAGCATTTTTGGGAAGGATTAATTTCCTGAGGAGGTTTGTCTCAAATTTTGCTGAATTGGTGAAACATATCACAGCCATGGTTAGGAAGGGCCATGAAATAAAATGGACTGTTGAACCCAGGAAGTCTTTTGACCAAATAAAGAAAGCATTGACCGAGGCTCTTGTGCTAGTCAGTCCAAATTATTCTAAAGATTTTATAATATTTTCTTTTGCTTCCTTTGACACAGTGGCAGCGGTTCTGTTGCATAAGAATGATCAAGAGCAAGAGCAGCCTATTGCCTTCTTTAGTAAGGTGTTGAGATATGCAGAGCTCCGATACAAAATCATGGAAAAGCAGGCTTATGCCTTGGTAAAAGCTATCAAAGCTTTCAGGGTCTATGTCTTACACTCAAAGATCATTGCATATATCCCTTCAACCTCTGTGAAGGACATTCTCATACAGCCAGACATAGACGGAAGAAGAAGTAAATGGATTGCCAAGATCCTAGAATTTGACTTGGAGATCAAGCCCACCAAGCTTATAAAAGGGTAGGGTTTGGCCAAGCTCCTGGCCGAATCCAATTATAGAGCCTTGGAAATCAACTTGGTCAATGACCAAGCCAAATCATCCAGCAGAGGTTCCCAAAGCACTATACCACTAGCAGCATGCCCCTGGTACAAAGATATCTTGCACTTCCTGCAGGAGCTGAGACCCCCTGATGGAATGGAAAAAAGCAAGGCAAGGACTTTAAAGCTCAAAGCTGTCAAGTACTGTATTATTGGCCAAGCTTTGTATTGGAAAGACCCCCAGGGGATATTACTGATGTGTCTGGACCCACATTAGGCCCAGAGGGTTATGGAGGACTTCCATGGTGGTCTATGTGGGGGCCATTATTTTTGGAAGACCACCGCTCACAAGATCCTCTGAGCTGGGTACTATTGGCCCACCCTATTTCCTGATGTCTGCAGGAAAATTAGAGGTTGCATCAAATGCCAGAAATTCTCAGGGAAGCAGTAGCTCAAATCCCTGCCATTGAAACATGTGGTGGTCTCAGCTCCCTTTCAGCAGTGGGGATTGGACTTTATCGGGGAAATTCATCCTCCCTCAAGTGGCCAACACCGATGGATTTTGACAGCAACCGACTACTTCACTAAATGGATAGAATTTGTCCCTACCAGAAGCACTTCTCACAAAGTAATCATCAGCTTCCTGGAGGACATGATTGCTAGGTTTGGCTTCCCTAGAAAAATTGTCACTGACAATGCTTCCCCATTTCGGTCCGAGCCTCTGATCAAATTTTGTGAACGGTTTAGGTTTCACTGATTCACTCCACTCCCTACTATCCTCAGGGAAATGGACTGGCAGAGTCCTCTAATAAAAGCTTAATCAAGCTTATTAAGAAGCTGTTGGAGGAAAATAAAAGGGCCTGGGACTCAAAGCTCAAATTCGCACTTTGGGCCGACCGAGTGACAACGAAGAAATCCCTGGGTCTCTCACCCTTCCAACTGGTTTATGGGATTGAGGCAGTTTTCCCCACTCAGCTTGCCTTGCCAGTGGCAAATCTTCTCCATGACTATGAGGGGGAACCTAATCTTATGCTCAGAAGAATTCTTCAGATGGTGGAAGTGCAGCAGATCAGAGAGCAGGTCCTGGACAGAGCTTACAGTCATCAGCAGAAGATCAAGCAGGCTTTTGATAGGAAAAACAAGAAGAAAGAGTTCGAGCAGGGTGATCTGGTGCTCAAGTGGGATGCACCCAGACAGGAGAAGGGCAAACACAGTAAATTTGATGCCCTCTGGCTCGGGCCTTTTAAGATCCTTGAAGTATTCTCCAATAACACTTACAGGTTGCAGGATCTGGAAGGCAATGAAGTTTTCAGTTGCCCGGTCAATGGGCACTTCTTAAAGAAATGCTTTATGTGAGCCGCAGTCGGCTCGTTTTGTTTAGTTTTGTAAATATTGTTTTGTGTTTTTGTTTTTTTGTTTTCCGGACTAATAAATGACTCCATAGCCCAACAACAAAGGCACTAAGTCTGCAGAAGAGTTCTTAGAGCATCACAGGGACGACTCTATCCCCCATGGAGCCAAATGTTAGCGATATTTCTTGCTAAGGGGGTTTAGATATCGAAAGAATGGGTTAAAACCCACTTGTCCAAAGTTTCGGGCGATAACGCGCCCATGGTAAGTAGCAAGCAAGACCGGGCGGTCCAGATCTGCGTCCCCAGATCGACGATGCTTATTGGATTTCGGACCCCCCCTTGCCTTCCGATCATTAAGCGGGGGGGGTCTGATATCGGGGGCGCACCTCTCCGACGGTTCAGATTGGCGCGCCCAGATCAACGACGATGAATACCATTTCAGACCCCCCCCGCCTTTATACCTTTAAGCGGAGGGGGGGGTCCGAGATCCCAGGTGCAGCTTCCCGACGGCCACAATTGTGGCACGCAAATCAACGACGCTCATGTAGCCCCGCTCCTCTCAGCTACCCTGTGCTTAACCAGTGTGGGCCCTCCTTCTGTCATTTCATTCTTCCTTCTGCCTTTCCCCTGCTGCCGTGTGTCATCCATTCACCCCTCTTCTTTGGTCCGCATGGCTCTCCTTTCTTCCCACCATCCTCCCATTTCCCGCCACGCGTCCCATTCCTTTCCACATCAGTTTCTTGCCTGAAGGCGAGCTCATTTCTCCTGTCTTCTCTCCATCTACCTGGGTGCCTTCCGCCATGGATCATCCTTTTGTCACCCCTCTCTGTCATCACTCTCACTTCTCGCCACTCCTTCCACACATTCCCCAATGCCTTCACCCCTTCCATACACCATGTCCTCCGCTCTAGCCCTCATGTCCGCCCCTCAAGCTATTTTGTTGTCCCAGGTGGTAGCGCGAGAAGTTTTCCCTATCCTGAGATGCTGAGTTGGCCTGGGTCGTTATGAATCCCAAGAAGCAGTTATTGAAGCGGTTGGTGGTGGTTAGACATCGTCTCCGCCATAATGGGGGCGTCCTGCAATGAATTAAAAGCACGTCGATTCGCCGATGTAACTGTCAGAAAATCTATCGCGTCTGCCACAAGTTGCACGATTATTCAAAGATTGGAGCTGCAGAGTGTCAGAAGCCATGGAGACGCAAAGCTTTCAATGCATTTTCTCGATCTTGTTGTTGTTGTTGTTTTGAGTATATGTAGGCATTTTTGCCATTTTTGTATCTATCGATGGTAGAGCTAAGCTCCCGACTGTAAAGTTTCAGCGATACTCTGGTTTCTTGGTTATGCCTCTGTGTTTGAGACTTCTTGGTTTATAACAAACAGTTTCCTTTCATTTCCATCTTTGTTTCATCTTTGCTAGAGGGTTCACAGTGAAGGATTCACGTGGGCTTAACAATCTTATTGCGATAAAGGATTTGTTATGGCATCTTTGTATTCTCTGGTATATGTGTTTGAATGTTAAAGGATTTTACGTTTGAATGCACTTCTTCTCCATTCTATGATGAACCTGATGTTTATTGCAGACCGCTGTGCTTTTCTTGCATAAGTATTCCACCTACTCACCCTTTTACTATGACTCACTGTTTGGAGTTTATCAAGACCTCACTCGTTCATGCATGCCTGGTTTGGTTTCTGAGTTGAGATGGTACTGTTCTGAGTTTTCCTCCATTTGATCACCCTTTAAAACAAACCGTGACATTAAAACTGATGGGCGTCGGGCTCTGCTCCTACTAGCAATTCAGTAGTGACTTTCGGCCGCCAACAGGAAGATTCACTGAAATCATTAAGAATGGCTCTCATTTGTTATCTTATTGCACTATGGGGGAGTTCAGAAGCATCGTATCATCAACAAATTGGCTGTGGGAGGTTTTTGGTTGTAACTCGTGTAGAGGGAGGCCTTGAAGATATCCATTTTGAATTGAGGCTTTGATATAGTGGCCCAAGCCTTCATCCATTATGACAAACAAGAAGGGGGAGAGAGGGTCACCTTCTCTTATACCTCTCAAGGGGGAGAAGGTTGGGAGGGGACTCCCTTAACAAAGATTGAGAAGAAAGTTGAGGATATGAGGTTCATTGTCCATGAGATCCATTCTTTGTTGAAACTGAAAGTTGTTAAGAGGGATTTCTTGTACTTCCAGCTTAATTTGTCAAAATATTTTGACATGTCTAGTTTTATAAGGATACCTGGAGTATGGGTGGTTTTGAGCGAGTGAATGATTTCATGGACTAGGATGAAACTTTCCATGATTTTCCTTCCTTCGACATATCCTGATTTCTCCTTGGAGATGATGAAGGGGAGTATGGGCTTGAGTCGTAGGGCCATGACCTTGGAGATGATTTTATAAATCACATTGCATAATGCTATTGGCTCGAAGTTCTTCGGATTTGTAACCCTCTCTTCTTTGGGGATTAAGGTGATAAAAGTGGAATTTAGCACTGGGAGAACTTTTCTTGAGATGCGTGATTCCTCCACCAACTGCCACACTTCATCCCTGAGCATTGGCCAACAGGAGTGGAAGAAGTCTGTAGAGAAACCATCTGGGCTTGGTGCTTTTTCTTTGGGGAGATCATGGATGGATTGGTCCACTTGTTCTTGTGTTATGGGTTTCATGAGAGCCTCATTCTATTTCTGGGTGATGAGAGTAGGGATATTTTGGGTCACCCTCTCAATTGTCGAGGTGCAATCCACTAGGGGTTACGAAAGAAGATCCTTATAGAGGTCTATCAGCTCGTGCATTATTTATTGATGAGTTAGTAGGGCGTTTCCCTACTTTTCTTCCAGTTTCATAATATGGTTTATGAAGCGTCTATGGATCATGGAGAGGTGGAAGAATTTGGATTTTTTCTCCCCCTCTTTGAGCCATTGGACCCGAGATTTTTGTCTCCAAAGGATTTCCTCCTGCTTGTATCTTTCTTGTAGTTTCCTCTTGATGTCATTCTCCTCGTACTATTGTGTGACTGTATGCCTATTTTGTATGATTTTCTCTTGAAGATCCTCTAGTTTTTTTTCTGGCATTTTCCTTTCTTAAAAGATGTTCCCAAATACTTCTTTGTTCCATATGCGTACCTGTTGTTTGAAGTGTTTTAGCTTTTGCTGGAAGTAGTACATTTTGGTCCCCTTTTGGATCTCTACATTGTTCCACCAGGTTTAGTCTATCTCCTGAAAGTCCGGGTGGGTGAGCCATAATTTCTCAAATCTGAAAGGTTTGAGCTTGGGGGTGGCTATTATATCTATCAAAAGATGAACAGGCCAGTGATCCGAGCCCTCCTTTGAGAGAATGTTGGATTCTACCATTGGACCTTCTAGCATAAGGGATTTTGAGATAAGGAAGTGATCTAGCCTGAAGGCTATCTTTTGGTGTCCTGATCGCATGTTGGTCGAAGTGTAAGTGTCATTGTCATTCTCTATGTCGACTAGGTTGAGTTGTTCTATTAGGTCCTCGAATTTTGTGTTGTCTTGTTCCAAACATTTTTTCCCTCCTCTTTTTTCCTCTAGTGTGAGGATCATATTGAAGTGTCCACCTACTATCCATCACTTGTGCTATGCTATAGAGCCTAGGTATGCCAATACTTTGAGAAAGAGGCCCTTGTCTTAACAGTTTTGCAAGCCATATGCATTGGTGATCAACGTGTCTTTGTGTGATCCAATAGTTCGATAGTGAGTTGTAAGAGTTCTTGGTGTGGAGAAGCCTTGGTCTAATATTACAGTGGTACGGTTCCATAGTATAGCTAGTCCTCCTGCAGTGCCTTTCAAATCCAAGGGATAGAAGTTGCAATTTCTCCAACATTTTTTGAGAATGTCTTATGCTATTTTCCCATCACATTTTGTTTCTTGTAGCATAAGAATATCAAGGTCTTCAGTTCTTACACAGTTCTGGAGAATCCTCTTCTTTGATCTCCCATTTAGGCCTCTGATGTTCCAGGTGATGATCTTCACTATTGAAAATTTGGTGGGTGGGAGAAGGAGCTCTCTAAGATCCTTTGTATATTCTTCAAGTTGATCATGTAGTTCCCTTCCTCTTTTATTAGCTGGTGCACTGATTTTCTCCCACCCCATTTTTTTTCCTTAGGATTCCTTTGGGGATATGGGTTTGGTTCCACATTAATTCTGAGTCTAGAGGTGGCCCGTACTGATGAGTTGAGGAAAACCTTATGGACTTTTCTGATTTGATCTTCTCATATAGTTTGAAGGTCCTTCTGATTGAGTTCTTCTTCTATCCTATCTGGGTCAATATCGGCTAGATCTTGCTCGTCCATTTCCATGACTGTTTCTTCTTCCCTCTTTGGAACCTTCCCTTGATTTGGAGAATCCTGGGAGTCTGTGTGGATTCCTTGAATTCGGTGCGCCTGTGGCCCTATTGCTTTATCTTGTTTATATTGTTTCCTCTTTATATTCTTTGGTGTGGGTTTTCCACCTCTTCAGCCTCTATATGTTGGTTAATGGATTCAAGGGAGTTGGTGTTGGGGTTCTTTCTTCCATTGTTGTTGATGGGTTTTTTCTATGTTTGTCTTCTGTAGTTTTGAACCTATGTGAAACCCTCGTTTGGTTTCTCTTTGGCTTCTATCTTGGTGGGAGCATTTAGGGGGAAGTCTCTGAAGAGATGCCAATGTTCATGGCATTTCCGACAACAAAAGGAAATGTGTTCATAGTCTATGGTCTGAGCCAATTCCTCGTCCTAGTATTCCAAGGTTACTGAACTTCGTAGAGCTTTGGATATGTTCATATAAACACATATTCTTGTATAGGAGGTGTATTTTATTTTTTTGTAGCTTCTAAGGAATTAACATGTTTTCCTAGAGTATTTCCAATCCCATTTATTCCAAGTAGAACTCTTGAGGAAGGGAGTAGAGATGAATCCATACTGGGGCATAAGCGAAATCTTCCTTTTCGGGGAAAAAGCGATCAGTCCAGAAGTGCAAGTAGAGACCTACAGAGTTGTAGAAGTATGGTCCTCCTTCGAAGATGTGGTCCTTTTCTTCCAGGTTGTATAAAATGTTTGTGAAGAACCCTTTGGAGCTTAGCTGAAGCTCGTAGTCTCCTTTGGGATTCCACCAGGTCTTGATTCATCGTGTAAGGTCCTTTTTCAAGGGCTAGAGGCCTAGGAATTTTCCAATTAGAGCATGGTATCTCATAAAATGTGTATGCTCCCCTATTTTGGTTGATTTTATGATGTATCAGGGCACTACCGGAGCTTGAGGGATGCACTTTTCGGGTATCCAGACCCGAGATGCTTTTGGATGAGATGATTTTGCATCCATGCTTTCTTCTTTTTTTCCATCTATCTCTTCTTGCAGATATTGTTCCCTTAAGTGCGATGGAGGTTCAAAGGACGACCGATGATCACATGAGTTTTCTAGATCATTTTCTGCTACATTGTGGTAAGAGAGGGTTTTCACCCCCCCCCGTCTGCCCTCATTTTGTTCTGTCAGTGGGAGCGACATAGTTGTGCATTCTAGGCACATACAGAGAGGGCTTGTAGTGTACAGGGCAGTAGTCCGCTAGTTGCATGAAACCCTATCCATTTTAGAGTTTCTGCAGGTCGAGCAAAGTCGTTTAAAAAAAACATTAATATAATGTATAAATTAAAATATAAATTTACATTAATGTGTAATGTAATCTATTAATTAATTGATACATTAATAATGTAATGTAATAATTATCTAATACATTAATGTATAAGGTAAGATATTAAAGTACTAATACATTAATAATATAATATAATTAATTAATTAATACATTAACACATTGTTAAAGCATTAATACTCTGATAAAGTAATGCATAAATAATACACTATTAAAGTAATAATACATTAATAAAAAAGTTATTAATAATGTATTTATTATTATTAATACACTAAAACATTAATATTAATATTAAAGAATTAAAACATTATTAAGGTATTAATACTTTATTAATACGTTATTAAAGTATGAATAACTTAATAAATACATTAGTAAAGTAGTAATACATTAATAATACATTGTTGAAGTATTAATACAATAATTTACAATGGCCATGCTTGACTATGGTTAACCATGCCCATGGTTAGGTTTGGTAGAACTTGGTTGAATTTTGGAAGGAAAGGTTCAGTATCATTGACCTTAGTTGACCATGACCATGGTTAAGTAAGGTTGACCTTGGATTACCATGATCATGGTTATTTATGGTTGACCATAACCATGACCATGGTTAACTTCTGTAGACCTTCACCATGGTTAACTTCTATAGACCTAATTATGGTTGGTTTTCACTATGGATGACCTTCACTATGGTTGACCTTGGTTGACCATGACCATGATTGACAATGGTTAACCATGTTTTCCAGTTCTTGTCCATAAATGATCATGGTTGACCAAGACTACAGATTCCATTCAGATCGCAACATTTGGAATTGTTTGTCACATTATGAGGAAGGAATTATGCATAAGACGGATTGCATTGCGACAAAAATATGCATAGAGGGAGGGAAAAGCATTAAATAAAATACATGAAGGGACAAGAGTTAAAGAGAAAACATGATGATGAGATAGTGGAGATGCGTAGTCACAAATGAAAAATGGAAGGAGGATTTTGATAGGATGGAAAATATAGCATATGATTTGCAAAAGGATATGAATTTAATGAAGAATTACATAAATAATTGAACGTCAATGCAAGTGTCTTAGACTGCCAATTTATGCATGAAGAAGAATGGAAAAAATTGACAATAGATTATAAAATAAAATGATGGGTGAACATTGAAAGGTTATTGTTGTTTGAGCATTCATAGAAATAGAAAGAGTCGAGTGACAAGAGTCGAGTAAGTAATTTAAAGATGTGAGTTATTTGTAGAGATAAATGGTATCAATGAAGATAGGAGCTTCTAAATCAGGAACACATAAACAAAATAGTAAAAAAGATGCAGCGTCAGAGCAGGAAGAAGTCCCGAGGATGGAAGAAACAGATCCAATCTTAGAAAAATTTCCCATAATATGACTACATAGAATAATAGGTTAGTGAGATAGTGGAGGTGTAGACACAATAACTAGATAAGGATCAAGAAGATGAACATGATCATGAGGAATAAGGGAATAAAATTTGTTGCGTGGAAATAACCTTGGTATTGAAACATTTATGATATATGAGAAATAGGAAAACCATCTACGCATATTGCAGAAGAAAGTTAAAAAGGAGTTCGATAATTATTTGACTAGATTACTACTCAAGAATAACATGTTAAGTTAGCATTCACTGCAAAGACTACAAAAGAAATATTGGCATGGGAAACATAAGCAAAAGAGAGGATTACGACAACAAAGGAGGCTTTTGAAAATCTAATTGTGAAATTGAAGGGGAGTGAAGCAGAAGAACTCAGTAGCTTGAGACTAGTCACAACTGAGTGTTGGGGGCTTGTTGGAGCAACAAATTTTGGAACCATTTTGGGAATCGCGCAAGATAAATCCACACGAAAATTCATCTAAGGGGAAATGTGCATAGAAGAAAGGAAGGTCATTAGTGAATTTTTAGAGGTTAACATGCGCGGAAGAAGGAAGTTAGTTAGGAATTTTGGTCCATTTTTCAATGGGCTAAGCCCTAATGTAAAAGTATAAATATGTAAGGTTTTTTGGTAGAAAGTAGTTTTTTTTAGAATTTATGGAGAGGAGGTCGAGCTTATGAGAATTTGGTGTGTGATAGGTATGTGAGTGGAGCTAACTGTGCGGTGTATGTGTGAATTATGTATGAGAGTGGTGCACACCTTTTGTAAGAGATGATGTTGAATAATAATATAAGAATCTTGTCACTATGGACGTAGCCCATATTGGATGAACCACGTTAAAATATGGTGTCTTTATGACATGATTTGATGTGTTTTGTTTATTCTTTTGTTTATTGCACGCACTTAATGTGTGTTGGGTAATCATAATATTTTATATTGTATTATGGCTCTATGCACATAGTGAATGGTATAATGAATGAATGTTAAGTTGAATGGTTAGAATGAATTCTTGATGTTCCTCCATGACTATAGAAACTTTGTTCCTGCAATCCTCATAGATACCATGGGTGAGACTTCACCTACTTGCGGGTGATGAGAAAAGGGCCAATATATTTAGGGTTTTGTTTGTGAATTAATTTTGAATCCTACATCTCCCCATTGCGTGCCAACACACATCCAATTTTGGTCAAATCTATGGAATTTTAGAGAGGAAATTTCAAATTAATAGAGGCCAAATGTTTAGACTCAAAAGGGCCAAAAGTTCAGAAATACATCAGAAGGAAGGTTGGCCATGAGGATAGACTCCAAATGAAGGGCTTGAAAGGGACTTAACTTACAATTAGCATAAATTTTCATTGGAAGGTTGTTTTTTGGTGATTCAAAACTTGTAATAAATAGGAAGAAGAGGAGAATTATTATTTTCCCACTCTGATCCAAAAGATCCTTTAAATATTACTTCACCAGCTCAAATTATAGAGATCTCAACCATGACTCAAGATGAAATCAAAGAGATCTATCATGAGATGGAAAAGAGGAGCACTAAAAATAGGGAAAAAATGGAAGATAAGATGGATGAAAATATGAAAATAAATATGGTTGAAATAGAAAATAATATGGATAAGAAGATGAATTAAATTAGTGCACTCATGGAAAATAAGATGGATGACATGAAAAATAAGATGGATGAGGTGAAAAATAATATGGATGAAAATAAATAAGAAATAAAAAAATCCATGAAGGAATTGAGAAATTCCTTTTCCTCCATAACCTTTAATGCTCTAGATGAGAGTCTCTTTAAAAGAGATATTAGGATGTGACAAACTCGGGAAAATAAAGGAAGTATTTTGGTTGAACAACCTGTTGATAATAAACAACTTTCTAGTATATTTAACTCTAATAGTGGACTAAATTAAGATGGGAATCCTAAATTCAACTTTCCCAAGATTGAATTTAGAAGTTTGATGGAAGAGAGGTCTTTACCTAGGTGAACAAAATAGAGAAATATTTTGAATTGCATAATATTATGGATGATAAGAAAATGATTTACATAGAAAACTTGAATTTTGAGATAAAACATTATCAATGGTATCAATGGGTAGTTAAAATGAATCTGTCTCTTTATCATTATACTTGGGGTTTATTTACAAGACACTTAGAATCATAAAATGGGAAAGTGTGGGAACATGACTGTTTTATTCAATTGACAATAATGAAGCACCTAGGTGATATTGAAGATTATAATTCATAATTTTAGGTATTGGCCACAAGGGTGGATGCCATAAGTGATGAAAATTTGTTGAAATCTTGTACATGGGCGGATTAAAAAAATACATTAATCATGAGCTTTTTATTAAGACATCCTACAAATATTATGGAATATATGCAATTTTCTCGTCATATTCAAAAAAAAAATAAGGCTACACACAAGTCAACCATTCGAGAATACACAAAAAATAGAAATAAGACTGGGGTTCATAATGCAAGCATACCTCAACCAATAAGGTTGAAACCTCAAAAAATGGATGAAAGAAGAGAAAAAGGAGTATGCTTCAATTCTGAAAATAAGTATATTAAGGGGCATAAAGGCAGTGATAAGAAATTATTTTACATAGACTATGAAGAGTAAGAATATTAGGAATTGGAACCACCACAATATCCATATGTAGAAGAGACTATTCCAATAAAAACATTTCATGCATTAGTCGACATCAATACTCCAGAAACCCTTAAGATACATGGGTACATCAAAAAGAAAAAGGTAACAATAGTGATTGATTCTGGTAGTACCCATAATTTCATCAATTACAAATTAACAAAATTTCTCAATTGCTTTATATATCCAGCACTAGAGATTCAAGTAAATATTACAGAGGGAAGTACCATAAATTGTTCAAGGAAATTTCATAGTTTAACCTCAACATGGGGAGAATTTTTTGGATATCCCTGTGATTTTCATCCAAATGGGGGGTGATAATGTTATATTAGGGGTTCAATCGTTACAATCAATGGGAATAATCGACCTTAATTTTCATGATAATTTCATGATATTTTCTTGATATGGAAAGTAAATTGAGCCTAGGGGTATCCAAGGAAAATCCTATAAAGTGGTAAGCTCTAATACCATGATAATATTACTCAAAAAGGGACATGAGGGTGTACTTGGAAAATTGTGCTCACTTGATGTACACACATCTATATACTCTTCTCCATTAGACCACCAAATAGTTATCAACAATTATTCCAAGTTATTTGGTGAAATTCCTAAGGGTCTTCCACCTACTTGAGATCATGACCATGTTATTCATTTTCAACTAGTAAGTGTACCAGCTAACATTATCCCTTACATGTATCCATATGCACAAAAGAGTTTGATTGGATACATGATCTAGGAAATGTTAGAGGCTGACATCATTCAACCTAGCCAAAGTTCTTTCTCTTTTCCAGTGGTGATGGTTACAAAAGGGGATGGTTCATGGTGTCTGTGTCTAGATTATAGATATCTCAAAAAAATTACCATAAAAATAAGCTTCCTATTCCTTTCATTGATGGATTATTAGATGAATTGCAAGGAGAAAAAGTATTTACTAAGACAGATCTTTGTTCGAGATATCATCAAATCATAATAAGGCGGGAATAAATTTATAAAACAAATTTTAGAACACATGAAGGTCATTATGAGTTTTTGGTTATTCCATTTGAACTTAATAATTCACCTTCAACATTTCAAATCTCATGAAGTTGTAAAAGTGGACCCTAATAAAATTAAAGCTATGAGGGAATCGTCAATTTCTAAAAACTTGAAGACACTTGAAGGACTCTTAAGGATAACATGATATTATTGAAATGTTTTCAATAATTATGGTCAAATAGTAGAACATATAACAACATTATTAAAGAAGGAAGCATTTTCTTGGACCAGAGAAGCAACCAAATATTTTGAAAAAATTGAGGATATATGCACTACTCCCATCCTAGCCACATCAGACTTTACAAAAACATTTTTTTCTGAGTATGATGCCTTTGGCCATAGAATTGGAGAAATTTTTATTAAATAAGGAAGGCCCCTTCTCTTTGAAAGCATCCAACTTAAAGGTAAAAGCTTATTCAAACCCATTTATAAAAAATAAATGTTTTTCATACTACATGTTGTTCAGAAATGGTTCCCTTACCTAATAGGAATACACTTCAAAGTAAAAACAAATTATGATAGATTGAATTACTTCTTGGAGAAATGATTATATTTAGAATAGAAACAAAAATTGGTTACAAAGATGCTAGGTTATGGCTTTGAAATTATCTACAAAAAAGGAAAACATGTTGTGGTAGATGGCCTTTCATGGAAAGAAGAAGAAATAGAAGGTTCACTATGTTTTATTTCCATTCTATAATATTATTGGGTGAGAGAAGTGAGTATAGAATGGAAGAAATATTAAGAGGTATGTAATATCATTCAACAACTACAAGAGGGACTCATTTCATTAGATAATTTTGTATCGAAGAATTATTTGATATGGTATCATGATTGCCTATATTTATGTAAGAAATCCCAACTGAAATAGAAGGGCTTTATGGAATTGTAGACTTCTCCTATATGAGGACATTCAATATTATTGAAACAATACCACAATATCAAGAAGTATTTTTTGGGGGAAGATCTTAAAATTGATGTTCAAAATTTTGTGTCTCAATTTTTATTCTTCCAACAAAATAAGGGAGAAACAATGAAGATGTCGGGTCTCCTAAAACCATTAGCTATACCAATTCAACATTGGGAAGAATTTTCAATGGATTTTATTATAGGTTTACCGAAATCCGAAGGAAATACTATCATCGTGATAGTAGTGGATCGACTGACAAAGTATGCCCATTTTTTCTCTATTTATTATCCTTTTAAAGAAAGTGTAGTAGTCATATCATTCATGGAAACATTTGAAAAGATACATGACTCCCTAAGATTATTGTAAGTGACAGAGAGCCAATTTAGGCTAGAAATTTTTGGAATGAATTATTTTCTTGTTTGGGTAGTCAATTGGCTCACAACTCATCTCAACACCATCAATTCGATGGGAAAACTGATATTTTTAATAAATTTCTAGAAGGATTTTTTCATTGTTTTGCATATGATAAACCTACACAATGGGTCAAGTGGTTTCCCTTGGAAGAATGGTGGTACAAGACATCCTTCCATACTTGATAAAAAATTTCCCCATTTCTATCACTTTATGGATATCATCCTCTATCCATTGCATTAGCCTTGAAAGGGAATAAAAAGTTTCAAGAAATGGAGGACCACATAGGGAACCAAAAATAAGTTCTCAAACTATTGAAGAACAACTTGGTTAGGGCACAAAATAGGATGAAACAATAAGAAAATCAACATTGCAGTGGGAGGGAATTTGAAGTGGGGGATTGGGTATTTATGAAGCCACAACCATATAAACAATTGTCTCTAAAAAAACAAAAGGACACTAAATTAACACCCAAATATTATGTCCCATATAAGGTTTTGCAAAGAATTGGTAGTATGACTTACAAACTAGAGTTACCTCCATATTGACGTGTACATCCAATCTTCCATGTTTCTTGCTTAAATAAGGTAAGCAAAAAAAATATCCTAGTCCAAACTATTTTACTAGATATTAATGGAAAGAAGGATTAAACAACTCAGAAATCAACAACCATAGAGTAACTAGTCAAATGGAAGAACCTACTAGTGGAAGAGGAAACAATATGGGAAGATGAGGTATTCGTGCAAAAATAACTGCAATTAGTCAAGTTCTTAGGAAAACACTTGTTTGAATGGGAAGGGCATGTTAAGACCTATACAAATCCCCATTTTTTTGTGAAAAATCCCTGATTAATCCCTAGATATTGAATTGTTATATTTACAGTATTCTAATTATATGTCAGCTAGAACCCTTCATGGTATCCTTTCATTATAATTTTACCCTTTGTCTCATATACATATACCAAGGAGACCTATTCTTAAGATCATATTATTACATCTCATATTGTATTATGAATTGGATATATGGTAGAATGAGGTTTCCACCTTCAAGTGGATTGTATTCATTGACTTTCTATCATTTTTAAGCCATTGGATCCTAAGAAAAGGAGAAGGTCTGGTGTGATAAGGAGTTGAAGAAGATGTACAAATTCTTGAGATATGGTATTATTTTGGCTACCATTTCCAAGGATGGCCATGGAGAGTTGGTCTTTCACTTGACAATTATGAGTAAAAAATAGATTTGGAGAATGAGAAAAATTAAACTTATCCTTTACGAGTAATGAAGGGTCGATTGTAGTATGGTTGGAAGAAGGACGATTTAGGGTTGAAACAAAGGGTTAGGAGAATGAGGTGATCCTAAAAAATCAATGACATGCTCCTTTCTATATAATGTGATAGAATCTATAATATGTAGTAGCATGGTTATGAGTATTATGATAGTGGCACTAGTGTGGATGGTGAGATGACTTAGCGCCGAAGCAATTGGGTTTACAAGGATGCACAGTAGAAGTGAGTAGGTAAGAGTGGTCAGGAAAAGTGGTTTGGGGAATGATATAGTTAGGATTAGGGTTAGGGTTATAAGAAGGAATGAAGGAAGGGAATTTTCCTAACTTTCACTCCATAGTAAGGGCATGAAATAAAATCTTTATCTAGGGAGGTGATCTTAAAAAATGATACTTCATAACAAAATTTTACCAGAAAACCTAAATTGAACTTAAAAATATATACCTTTTCAAAATATGTTAGTTAAAATTGGATCTAGATTTTCATACAAATGTTATTATAGATTAATGCATTATTTATATTGGATTATATGTCTTGTATCATTTCAAAGATACAACCATAGGAGCATCAAGTTCCATAAGTATCCAATAGGGTAAAAATATTGTTTGAGGGCTTTGAAAAAATCATCACAAGTAGTGATGCATCTAAGTTGAGAATTAGTAGTGGTATCTTCATTTATATCAATGTATATGTTTGGAGATGCATATTGTAACTATGATTGAGATTGCACCACAATATCTCAATCATTTAGTGTGAGAAGTGATTGTTTCTCTTCATTTATCTCTAGACAAGTCTTGGAATATGTAGTTAAACTGTGGATCCATGAACCTACCAATTCACCCTGCATTTCCAACCATATTTGGGTAATGAAATATGTTTATCAATATAGAAATGAAAGGTGGAAACCCTATTCTGTCATCATAGATAATATGTGATAGCATTGGTTGGATATTGAATAATGATATGGAGAGGTGATACATCGTCATCTGAAGAAAGTTTTTTTCTGAGGAATTATGTGAAAGAGGTGTTGGCACTATAAGGTGTTGATGAGAAGATGTGAAGAATAAACCAAAGGATCTCTAGGCTAAAGAGTTGATTAGTGTAAGACATATTAACATCCTAGATCTAAGAAGAGGGAGTGCTAGGGTAGGAAAATAGTATTACCTTGTTCTAAAAATTACTTAAATTAATACATTAAATGGTTTTAGACTATATTATTAAAAATTACTGAATCAAATAATTTTTCACTATATAGTTGAAATCAATGTACCAAATCATTTTATAGTACAAATCATTTTATAGTACATTGTTATTGACATGAGCGCAACTCTTATGAGATTATTTTGGATCAATATTATTAAATTTAATGTATAGTATCAATATAAATCCTATAGTTTACACTATACAAGTAGTGAAATAAATCCACCTAAATATTTCCATTATATCATTGTTCAAATAAACACATCTACACATTTTTCATTGTTAAAATCAATACATAAAACAAACAAAATTATTATAATTATATTATGACAAATATGTTGTGTTTATAACATCACACTTTATTGTAATTCTACTTTAAAAAAACACACACACTATAGTTATTGTGGATATAAATTGGGCAACAATTTATCACGATTATAATAAAGTTTTATATATTTCAAATTTAACATCGACATCAATGTAGTTGCAACCCAACCATATTATATGGGCCACAATTCACTCACACCAATGACAAATTGATGCAAACATATGTCATATTCAAATCCACCGTGAAATGAAAAATATACCGTTACAAAAAGTAAGTAGTTTCCCATACATAGATTTTCTTTTTATAGTGAGCAACAAACCTAAAAATATATATTAGTAATTATAAAAAAAATTATTACGATTACATGAATATTGATGTAATCAAGGGTGAGGTTAGAGAAATATTTGAGAGGGAGGCGATGGGAAGGGCAGTTAGAGGAATTCAATCTTCATCCTTGTAGCATAATGCTATTCAACAAAGAATATTTTATACTTATGGATATGTAACAGAAATGTTATATATATATAAAGAGATATTATTTATGGGTAGATATTGTAAAAAAAATTGTTCTTAATATTTTGTTTTTATGGTGGAAACTTTTTAGAGAACAAAATTTAAAGAAGGATTTGCACTTTAATGATTTGATTCCTCTAAGTGCATGATAGATTTGGAAATAAAAATGGATCTACTAAGGTTGTAGTAAATTGAGTTTGATAACATATCTTATTATATATTTTCCTCTAACAATATATGTTCATTCTACTATCATTCATGTTATTCACATCTTATTTATTTTTTATATTTGTGAGCATTTTATTTCTATATTGTATTCCTATTGGAATCACATACATTTTATTATCCCACGTTTTTTGACATTATCTTTCTTGTATTTCTATTTGCACTGTGTTCCATGTTGTTTGGTTTGAAGATGTACTGTAATTGAGCGTCACCTTTACCATACTAAATTGTTAAATAATTTTGAAATGCATGATCAATGACATAAATGCACTAAACCATTTTAAATTATATAATTAAAAATTAATGAATGTGATCCGGATTATTTTCAACATGAAATGAGAGCAGAGATATAATAAAGAAATGCATAGAGATATCGTGTATATCCAATAATATAAGATAAATATATCAGAATGCAACCATAAACACATAGACATAGTAGTACACGATTTCTATTAATGAAAGAAATGTAAAGAGACTGTAAAAATACAGAGTGAAAGACTCGCTAGAATGGTGGTAGCTTATCTCTAAGAAGAGATGTGATGGCTACTCGCATTCGCAAGAAGATGATTATTACAATGAGGCTCTAAGGGCCTTTCTAAACATAAGTAAAATCCAAAACCCTAACCCCGAAAGATGAAAAGCCAAAAGGTTTGTGGGCCCCGATGGGGGTAGTTGATACATCAACTTCCCAAGGGCGTAACTTTTGCATACGATCTTTGTTTGGGGTGCTCGATAGCTCGTTGAAAATATATATCCGAGAACTACAAATTTTGGGTGAGAAACATCGATCTACGATCCATGTTTCTCCCCTTTTTCTCAAAAAACATCGTTTAGGGCCTCAAAATGGCCCCAAAAGTTAAAAACTACTAAAAATAGTAAATTACCAAAATTGTTAGAAACATGTTTTGGGCCGGTTGGAGAAGGTGGGTGGCCACCGATATCCACCTCGATCATAATGTCTTAGTATATAGTTAAAATCAATATAACAAATCATTTTATATTGAATTGTTATTCACATCAATGCACCTTTCACACAATATAATCTTTTTGCACCATAAAATTACACCAAATATTTTTACAGTGTACCATTCTTGAAATCAATGGACCAATTCATTTTGCATTGTATCATTATTAACACGAATCCACCTACTACTATATCATTTGCATCACTAAAATTCATGGAGTAATACTAGTGTTTTGATCTACCAATCACCCAACAAAACAAACTATCAAACTTGACCATATAACAAACAATATATATTAATCATATACAACTTATAACATATCACTCTCTTATAACTCTACTAAACCAGACTAGATCCATCTTAGTTTTGGATATCTATCAAGCATGGACATCAATCCAAAAGAAATTAAAATGTTATTTTTTTTGTTCTTAAAATATCGTCAAGATGGATCTAGGTTAGTGTGTTTTTCAATAAGATAGGTTGATATAAAATAGTCATAATTGATGCTAAACGAAATTTCCTACATATACATATCATATTGGGTTAACAAATGCACACATGGGATTATCGTCACAATTTCTTCAATACTTTGTTTTAAAATTCACCTCATCTCTTTGGTTGTAAAATACACTTTGATTCTCTTCATACAAAAACAACTTATATTTTTATAATTATTGTGATTATGAATCATGCCTCCATTATTTTAACAATTTTTTTTGATCAATTTCTTAAGATTCTACTAAAGTTCTATGTAATTGCAATTCAATCCACATTGACATCAATGTAGTTACAACTCATTCGAATTATATTACAAACAATTCATGCACACCAATGTTAAATTCAAATGTAGTTACAACTCATTCGAATTATATTACAAACAATTCATGCACACCAATGTTAAATTCGTGCAAACAAGTGTCATACTCAAAACCAAATAACAATAAAAACAATGCCATCAATCTAATAAGGAATGGATCATGGTGAAGTGAAATGCACATAAAATGCAAAAAAATGCTTCACATGCAAAATTGAATCTCATATATTATCGTATCATTGAAATGGCAAGTAAATTTTATTGGCCATAGATGGATCTAGAATTGTCTAAAATTTGGATATTAAACTAGGGCATTTACAAACACATTTCCATTTCTGTACATCTTACACTATTCTTATGCTTATATTTATGTTCTCGTTGAGAGTTCCGAGTTGTAGGGATGATCATAACAATAGGTTTAGCATAAGATTTCAGCAAGAAGCTATCCTCCCATAGTTAATATTTGTTTATAGTCTAGCATCATAAAGCAAAGTCATTTAATCATTCTCAAATTTCTTTACTTTCAGTTATATAATTATATGAATAGTGATGTAATTAAGGAATAGATTAGACATGTGTTTGAGTGGATGAAGATGGAGATGCGATTAATTAGGTTATAAATACAATTCAAAACCTAAGAAATGGATATTTATGTGTTATTTGTCATGATAAGATTTTGAATAGGATTCCAAGAAAGAAAGTGCTTTGTAAGCATTTATTTAATTGCACAATGTTTGTGCTCTATGTAACTTAGTTTAAATTATTAGAATATTTTTATTTTAAATTTATAATTAATTATATCAATTTCTGAAATTAATATAAATTTTATCTTTCTAAAACAATGTTTCACTAAAATTAATATTGGTTTATAGAATCTTCAATAAAATAAAAGATTATTTAGATTTTTTTAATAAACTATAAATAATTTAAAAGCAACTTACCTAATAGTATAAAAAGGTCTATGTTCCACAAACAAGAAGATTTCATATACAAATTTAGTGTAGATTAACAAGATTTCATATACAAATTTAGTGTAGATTAACAGTGATCTTAACAAATAAATTATTATTATTATTATTATTATAATTATTATTATTATTATTATATGAAATTGTTATTAAAATATTTTAATTTTAATGAATATTAAAATAATTTTTTATTAATATCATAATGATTTTATACGATGATAGATAAATGAAATTATGAACGTTTTTCCTTAATCCAAAACTGTTCTTCTAAGTTTTAGCGTCCAAGGTATAGCTGAATGGAGATTATAATGAACGTCAAAATTTTCGACCGTTTGATCCGTTTGTTTAGTTCCTGATTCGGATATAAACTGAATCACTGAATGGAGTGATTCGGCATGAAACGGTTGTGACCATATTCTTCATTACTGTCATTTGGAGTTACGTTCTCCTGCTATTGTGGAGGATTAACTTCCATATCTTGCCAGGCACATGCAATTTCTTGAAGACCAGGCCTGAGGTTCTCGTCACAGAACTTTTCATATTCAGGTTTATCCCCGCCAGTTTTACTCACATCCACTGTGTACAAAGACGGCGATACTTCAAAAATCTCTGCTTCAACGCCCAATCGCCCTTTCCTACCAAATTTCATTCCCTCCATTTCCACCGTACACGCTCTCTCTGTCATACTAAATCCATTGGCCTTGGCAATCTCGTAAAACTTGGTTATAATGGCGGAAACCGGCTGCTTCGTCATGAATCGCAATACCCTTCTTGAATCCCCGAAGAGAGGAGTGAGATCTAGCCCTTTCGCCCAAGAAGCCATTAGACCAAAGGCATTGAGGAGTGGGGGATTCGGCTCACTCTCCAGATCTTTGAAGGCCAAATCAACATCGTGAGGGCACGACTTGTCATTGTGATCTTGATGATGCAATGATCGATTATAATCCTCGAAGCCCTCTTTGAACCACGGGACCTCCATGATCTCCGGAATGGTTATCCGCGTGTTGGCTTCAGAATCAAACATTCGAGAAAGAAGCTCACGAACCTCGCCCGAGAAGCAGGGCATTCTGCAACAGTAATTTCTCTTCATCATTCTCTTGTACATGTCACACAAATTATCATCACCGAAAGGAAGACAGCCAGACCTGAGCCCGTACAGAATTACTCCGCTCGACCATATGTCTGTCCTGCGGGCGTCGTAGCCCGCCATATTTAAAACCTCCGGAGCGCTGAAGCAATAAGTCCCGCAATGAGTGTGAAACAGGCCATCCTTCCCCACCTGCTCGTCAGTAACGCTCAGCCCGAAATCGGCTACCTTGAGGTTCCCCTTATCATCTAAGAGAAGATTTTCAGGCTTGATGTCTCTGTGGTAAATTCCCCTGCTGTGACAGAAATATCTCCTCCATGTATGCTCCGGGTCAGTCAGTTTTGCACTGTTAGCTGACTTTAGTTTTTCAAAAAGGGTTCCTCCATTGACATACTCCATCACAAAATATATTTTGTCTTTGCTGGCCATGACTTCGTAGAGCCGCACGATGTTGGGATGCTTCAGTGTTCTCATAATCGAGATTTCTGTCTTGATCCGAACTACAAAATCCTTCTTCTCACGGAGTTTTGTTTTGCTCATGGCCTTGATTGCAACGCTTTCGCCAGTTTTTAGGTTTTTGTCAAGGTATACCTTGGCAAATGGCCCTGCTCCCAACAGTTTGCCCAATCTGTACTTGGTCAACAGAATAATCTCTTCTTTACTATGAGTTCTTGAGAGCTGAACAGCCTTTGTGGGCTTCCTGACGTTCGCCATGTATGGAAAGCTTGAATTATATCTTGTTAAATACCTTGATGGGGTTTATATTATTTTGAAGGGGCTTGGTGTGATTTGTTGGTTTGTATACTTAATTTTCCTTCGAAACTCTGCATCTTTACGAACTCCAACGGAGCTACAGGCCCTGTGATGGCTGGAACCGGGTGTTTGCTTAATAGCCAATACGGGTTTTTCTTGATAAATTGTGAGGCAAGAAATGCAGAGAGAAAGAATAGAGCAGAAATAGTATTCAGTATATTGAGAATGTAAGGAGAAAGTACAATGAGAAGACTTAACGAAGAAGTGATGTGCAAAAGGAAAATAGCTTTAGCTCAAGCAAATCAAGAAAAGAAAGTACAGCTGGCCATGACAGCTGGCAGTGTACAGTCAACATTTAACACTCCCTCTTAAACTGAACAATTACAAACATCAGCGCTGATTATGCCCAAATGCCCAAGTGTTGTCTCTGAAAATAAAAAACAGACTTTCCCAGTGTCTTTGTGAAGATATATGTGAGTTGATCTCGAGAACCACAGAATTGGAGTGCAATGTCACCATTATTGACGAGCTCGCTGATGAAGTGAAAGCGAGTGTCAATGTGTTTGCTTTTCTTGTGAAACACATGATTTTTGGATAGAGCAATTGCTAAGGTATTGTCACCGAAGATAGGAGTTGGATCATTTTCTGTATGTGACATATCTTTCAATATTCTTCTCAGCCACACAGCTTGACAGGAAGTTGAAGTAGCAACAACATACTCTTCCTCTGCATAAGATATTTAGACAATTGGTTGCTTCTTTGATGCCCATGAAATCAGGTTTGAGCCCAGGTGAAAAGCATGTCCTGAGGTGCTTTTCCTGTCATCTAAGCTGCCTACAAAATCACTGTCTGTGTAACCATAAAGTTGATTACTATCAGATTTAGTGTACCATAAACCAAAATTGAGAGTTCCTGCAACATATCTCAGAATCCGTTTCACCATTTTCCAATGAGAATCTTTGGGAGATTCCATGAATCTGGAAACAAGGCTAGTTGCATACATAATATTAGGCCTAGTTACTATAAGATACAACAAACTGCCTACTAAACTTTTGTATAGGGTAGGGTCCATTGTAGGGCCTTCATCTTTCTTGCTCAATTTTGTCCCTAGAGGTATAGGGGTTTCTGTTGGATTACATTCTTCCATGCGAAATCTTTTGATGATGTCTGCTACATACTTTTTCTGACATACAAAAATTCCTTTGGTTGATTGATTAACCTCAATCCCCAAAAAATATTTCATGATGCCAAGATCTGTCATCTCAAACTCAGATTGCATGGCATGTTTAAAACTTGTTAACTCAAGATTTCCAGTATATATCATGTCATCAACATATAAACATACAATCAAATTTTACCGTGTTGATCAGTTTTGGTGTAGAGAGTTGGCTTATTTTGACTTTTACTGAAAACACTTTTGATCAGATAAGTGTCAATTTTGTTGTACCAAGCTCTTGGAGCTTGCTTTAAGCCATACAAGGCTTTCTTCAACTGATATACTTTGGTTGGCTTCTCTTGGACTTCAAATCCAGGTGGTTGATCGACATAAACTTCTTCTTCTAAGAAACCATTTAGGAAGGCTGACTTGACATCCATCTGATATGCTTTCCATTTATGTTGGGTTGTTATGGCCAATAGAGTTCTGACAGTGTCTAAACTTTCTACTGGAGCAAAAGTTTCACCATAGTCAGTACCAGGTTGTTGTGAGAATCCTTTGGCAACAAGTCTTGCCTTGTGTTTTTTGATCTGCCCTTTTTCATTGACTTTAGTTTTGTAAACCCACTTGACACCAATAATTTTCTTGTGACTTGGCAAATCAACAATATCCCATGTCTTGTTCTTCTCAATGGAGTCAATTTCTTGGTTCATGGCTTGAACCCAATGTGGCTCCTTAGCGGCTTCCTTAAAAGATGTAAGTTGACATGACATTAAAGCAAAAATGTTGTGTTGTTCAAAGTCATCGAACTGCTGATGGATTTCTCTCAAACTTCGAGTTCTCTGATTTCGAATTTCAGAGGATGATTCTTTGCTTGAAGTTGAGTTATCCTGACAATTTTCAGATCATCCTTGTACCTGCAATCTTGGAAGAATAGGTAGAGGTATTTGTTGTCCTGAATTTTCTGTGTTTTCAGAACTTGGCAACAATGGATTTTGACTATCTAGTTGTTGATTTTCTGATTCATTCTAGAATTGATTTTCCAGAAATTTTACATGTCTGCTGAGAATTAGTTTCTTGGAGATTGGGTTGTAAAGCCTGTAGGCTTTAGATGTTTCACTATATCTAGTAAAGATACATTTCTCACTTCTATCGTCCAGTTTCTTCCTTAATTCAGAAGGTATGTGAGCATATGTTATGCATCCGAATGTTCTTAGATGTGCAACATTTAGCTTTGTCCCACTCCATGCTTCTTGAGGAACTTTCATCTTTAGACTTGTGGTTGGAGATCTATTTAAGAGATAAACTGAGTATGCTACTGCTTCAACCCAAAAAATATTTGAAAAACTTTTCTCTTTGAGAAGTGTTCTTGCCATATTCATTATTGTCTAATTTTTCCTTTCAGCCACTCCATTTTGTTGTGGAGTATACCTGGTTGTTGTTTGCATGATAATGCCTTGTGATTTGCAGAAATTTGCAAATTCATTGGAGTTGTATTCTTCTCCTCCATCGGACCTGAGTGTTTTTATATATTTGTCACTCTGTTTTTCAACTTCTGCCTTGAATTCTTTGAATTTTGCAAAAGTTTCAGACATGTCTCTGAGAAAATAGATCTAGACTTTTTTGTTGAAATCATCAATAAATGTTAGAAAATAAAAGCTACCACCTATGGAATTTGTTTGCGTTGGTCCACATAGGTCAGTGTGAACTAGTACAAGATGTTGTTTGGCTTGATTGGATGACTGTGAAAAACTGGTTCTCTTATGTTTTCCAAGTATGAAAGACTCACATGGGGAATTTTGTTCTTTGAAGATGGGAAGAACTTTGACCATGGAATGCTTCTGAAGAAGACTTAGACTCTTAAGGGGTAGATGTCCAAATCTTGTATGCCAAACCATTGTTTCATTCAGGGTGGATGCACTTTGTGCATATGGTTGAATCAGATTTGCATTTCTGAGTGTAAGGGGAGACATCCTATTCTGAGTCATGTGGATTTCAGAAATCAATTTTCTGCTGGGGGTTTTGTCATATATCTTGCAAGATGCTCCCTCAAATAGTACCTTATAGCCATGTTCAATGAGCTATCCTACACTTAACAGATTATGTTTCAGATCTGGAACATGATAGAAATTGTTTATGTCTTTCTTTTCATTTTGTTTAGTAAGAATAGGTACAGTTCCTTTGCCTTGAACTTTGACTAAGGAATCATTTCCAAGTGTAATATCAGATAAGATTGAATAATCAATGCATGAAAGTAAATCTTTGTTACCTGTCATGTGATTCCTGCATCCACTATCCAGCAACCAGAGATATTTAGTTTGTTCTTCAAACTTGTGACATGAGAGAAACATACCTTTTGAGGTTTCTCCTGTATGATTTGACACATGTGCTCTGCCTGAAAGATGATCTGCTTGCTTCTTCCGGCATTCAGATTCATAGTGCCCATATTTTTTGCAGTAATAGCATTGTATGCTTGATTTGTCATTTGATCTTCTCCCTCTGCCTCTTTGAGGTTGGAAATTCTGATTCTGGTGTTGTTGACTGTGACCTTGGAAATTTTGATGCTGGCTTTGTTGTCTGTTACGTCCATTCGAGTGTTGGTCACTTGTAGTACTCCCTCGTTCTTGGTGACCTCTGCCTCTTCCTCTGCCTCTCCCTTTGCTGAAGGAGAATTGATTTTTGAAGGCATTGACGATTGACTCATCTGTGAGATGTAGTTTGGGCTCATGTGTCACTAGGGAACCAATCAGTTCATCTGTTGAAAAACATGACAGATCCTTGGATTCAAGGATTGATGTAGCAACCATTTAAAATTTCTTTGGTAAACTTCTGAGGACTTTCTCAACAATGTGTTGATCATTGATGGCTTCACCAGTCAATCTGATCTGGTTCATGATTCCCATGACTCTGGTCATAAACTGATCCACATTTTCAGACTTTGTCATTCTTAAAGTCTCGAATTGTGTCCTCAAGGTTTGCAGTTTGACTGTTTTGACCCTGTCATTGCCTTGGTAGGCTGATTTCAGGATGTCCCAGGCCTATTTTGAATTACTAGTGCCTGTGATTTTTGAGAAAATTGAGTCATTCACTGAATTTTGAATCTAGAATTTGGCTTTATTCTCTTTGTTCCTCTATGTTTCCTAAGCAGTTCTCTGTTGGTTTTTCATGGCAGAAAGGTTTGCCAGATCTGGTTCTACATATCCAAGATCCACTGGATCCCTTCACTCTTATGCTTGCACGAAGGATTTCATTCGAAGAGACCAAAACTCATAGATATTTCCAAGAAGAATCAGACCTTGAGTTGGTCCTAAATTGCTAGACGTTTTCATATTTAAAGAATTTAGCAAAACCGAAAAAAAAGGTTGGGAAAAAATTCGTATTTACCTGTCTCCTACGTGTAATTTGCAGTGACTTTAGAATTTCATCCTTTGGGACTTCGAGACTACTGTATGCGAGTCCTTCGAACTCTTGTCTCTCCAACTTCTTGTTTCCGAAGCACCGAAGAGAGTTTAACGACCTTGGATTGGCCCTTAGTCTCCGTTCAATGTGACCACGTGCCTAAATGTTAAAGCGCTATAGACTTTTTGCGATTCGAGACTTCCTGTTTCCCGATGTCAAAAGTCCTTGACCCTTCGTCCTTCCGATCTCCGAAATGTCAATTTGTCGAAGTGGCTTTAACAACAATTATCCCCAAGGATATACCTCCGGTCCATGTGACTGCTTCCCATATGACTGTAGTCCTATTTTGGGGTTTTATGATGCAAAACGCCTGACCTCTTGTATCTTGGATGGATGAAATGCTGAAATGACCTTTATCGCATTAGCCCCTTAAGCTATGCCTTGGTCCATGTGACCACTACTCATAAGACCACAGTGTTGTTTTGGGTTTTTGCGACTCAAGCGCCCGATCTCCTGTCCTCTTGACCCTTGAAATATCAATACGCAGAATGTTGAAATGGAAAAGAGTCCTTCTCCTTTGAGAAAATCTCCTGAAATCTTGGATTTCTACCACGCGTCTCCTCAAGATGGATGGTCCTCCTGCATTTCGCAATTTCATGACTTGCGACCCCTGATAACACAAATCCTCTGTCAACTTGAAACCCTGGTAGCTGAAATACCAATGGTTTCCTCGATCTCCACCACGTGTTCCAGCGAATGGACGACTGTGATCTTTTCGAGATTTCGAGACTTTCACCGTGGAGTGTCCCGACCTTCATCAACAAGACCTGCAATATCCCGAACTCCGAAATGCCAAAATTTTGATGGCGCTTGGATGTGCTGCCACGTGTCCTAACTAATGAACGGTCCTAATGATTTCATGACTTCGCAAGTCAAAATTTCTCTTGTGCGCTCTAGAGGACTAAGCCTCGTGCACTTTCTCACGGATCCGATGGTTGTCGGTCCTCTGCGCCAAATCTGACGATTGAAAATCCTCTGTCATTTCTGCGCTCTCCTCATCCTTGCTGTAGTCAATTTGTGCCTCAAGTCTATTCGTAGGTCCGATCTTACAGCTGCAACTACTCGTTCTTGACTGCTTTCACAAGTTCTTTGCTATTCTTGCAAAGAGTTTCTCCTGAGGAAAGAAATTCATGAATCTTTCAAAGATTTGAAATAATTTCACGAGTTCTTTGAAGCTTACTGTTCTCTACTGCAATCTTTGATGGATTTGGGATATTTCCCGAAATTCTTTAAATGTGCTTGCCTCCTACAGCTCTTCTTCGCGAATCTTTGACGTATCTGAAATTGTTCATGATTGTTTAAACTTTCTTCTTCTGCAGTCTCTACTTCCTTGATATTTTGAGCGTATAGCTCTCTGCTTCCTCATGGGAGTTTCTCGCGACGATATTTTGAGCAAAATGCGGGCATCGGCTTTCTCTCCAGTCTTTGTGAAGTGGCTCACATCCTGTGCTCTCGTTCACAGTGTAAGCTCTGCGCTGTTTGAGGATCGGGTTTCTCTCCAGTTTGTGTGAAGAGGCTTACTGCCGAAGCTCTGATACCATGATAAATTGTGAAGCAAGAAATGCAGAGAGAAAGAATAGACCAGAAATAGTATTCAGTATATTGAGAATGTAAGGAGAAAGTACAATGAGAAGAGTTAGCGAAGAAGTTATGTGCAAAAGGAATATAGCTGAGCTAAATAGGCTCAAGAAAATCAAGAAAAGAAAGTACAGCTGGCCAGGACAGCTGGCAGTGTACAGTCAGCCTGTTGAGGTTACATTATATTTAACACTTCTGCAACCATTGTTTTCCAAAAAGCTGGAAAAGATAACAACCTGCATGCTGCTTTGTACAGTAGAGTAAATTTGATTCTCAATATAAGAGCAATCCACGACAACCAGTGTTTACTATTTATCTATCATTTAATTGCACTCGTTCATATTTTTGATCGCCCATGAGAATGTAAAATTGAGTCACTTCATGACAATGTTATAGGTTTTGTGCTCTTAGAACAACTATTACAATGGGGTACTTTATGTGTAACAGTTAATTTGAGTTCTGCTCAGTTCAGTTATGCTATATATGTAGACCAATCTTTTAATTACGTCGAAAGGCATATACCTATTGACCATGGGCACATTTAATAGGTTTTTAGTTCTTAATCAGTTTTGTATAAACATGATTAAATATTGATGGAATATTCTTAGTAGTCCCAATAAATCAATGGTTGTGATTTCAACCACTAACCTCCTCACTATTATAAAGACATCAGTTTACATGTTTATTTTTACACTTTTACTTAATCATATTTAAAATTTACTATGGTGGCTAGCTGATTGCCACGTATGAGTGATTAGGGTTTCATTTTCTAGGCCAACCTAAACCTTTGACCTTCACCAGCCATGTTCTTTTTGCAAGAAGTCCTTTCATTTTATGAAACCAACCAAATTAGCATTTTTTAACTACGCGGGAAGTTTAACAGTCATAAGCCTTTCGACATTCACCAACCGCAACTTAGAGGCTATGCTAGTTATATCTTTGAAAGAAAAGGGTATGATTGTGCTTTGTATAATAATTGATTAGAGCGAACTAATAAGAGTAATGGAAAATAACTTGTTTTATTACATTTTTAACTTTTATCTATAGTGTGAGTGGGTTTAATGGTTAAAAACATGTATTTCCTCCTCAAAGGTCACAAGTTCAAATCCACAAAGGTCAAAAGAAATTAATTGCAATATTAGAGTCAAACAAGGTTGTCCCATGACTAACTAACAATTTGGTATAAAAGAACAAGAAGAGGAGGATATCCTGAAAACCAAGCTGAATTAAGGAAGGAAGTTCCAATGGGAAAAGAAGCCACAAAAGAAGGAAAATGAGTTACAATGGTAAAACAAGCCACGAAAGAAGGAAAATGAGCAATGATTAGAAATCAAATTGCAATATTGGAATAATTTGGTATAAAAGAACAAGAAGAGGAGGATACCCTGAAGACCAAGATGAATTAAGGAAGGAAGTTCCAATGGTAAAAGAAGCCACGAAAGAAGGAAAATGAGCAATAATTAGGATTAAAGGTCCTATGATAAGTTGTATCTGGAGTGATATTGATATTATTTCTCTAGTTGAAACTTAGGAGAATGAGGAGTCTAAGATCCCTAACATAGAAGTATTTGTCTTGTGGTCGGAATGGAACAAAATATCCCACTATAGAGGGATAGGAGGCATAGCTTGTTATATTAGAAAGAGCATTTCTCCACATATTCAACTTCATAAGATTGACCCTCTCAATCAATACATTTGGATAGAAATTTTAGACACCAATGCTAAGAATATGTATATAGCAATTTTCTATTTTGCACCTATTAATTCTACTTTTTATAAGAAAAACAATCTAGATAACAATTGTCCCTATAATAATTTAGAACAAGATATTTATAGTTTGAAAAATGAAGGTAATATCCTTCTTCTAGGAGACTTTAATGTTAGGATTGCAACTAAACAAGCTACTCTTTTAAGTATCGATTCCAACCATAATCCTTTATGGCTATATGAAGACCTTGTTTTATCTAATAGCTACAAAAGAAGCTTTGAAGACCTAATTAAGAATTTGCTTGGTACTGAGTTGGTCAAGATGGTCAAGATCTGCATCTTTCAAGACCTAATAATTTGTAATGGAGTAATGAAGTAGAAAACTCCAAACAGATGACTTGTATTCATGGGCTAGGTAGTAGTGTCATAGATTATGAGATATCTGATATCCTCGTTTCCAACCACATAAAAAATTTTGACCTTTTAAATGAACATGAAACCGACTCTAATCATAAACCTTTAACCCTAACTCTACACTTTTCCATGCACACAATCATGATTGAAGAGAATTTTGTTAATCAAAGGATTTGTGCTGACAATAGTAAAGTGGAACTTTTCTTAAAGGATTTAAATAGTGAATTAATTTTGACGCAGACCTCCTACCCTTGAGCCAAGATCCGTACAGGATCGACCTTCTTCGAATCTGCAGAACTGTAATAGTTCTTTCGGGCCCTCACTAGAACCCCACGAATCCGATCCATAGGTCCTTCGCAAAAAACACACCCTGCACAAATTAACTCCAGGCATGAGCCTTACATCTCCATGCGACCACAATCAAGCCTTAGCACAAGTGCCTTTCTCCACTCGCTAGTTCGTGAATCGATGACCCTAGACTCCTCTTTCTCTATTCGCCGATACATAAGATTGTGATGTTGGTATGGATCCTACCTTGCTAGTGCCTCTACAAGAAACCACTGGCTAGGCCTAACTCTATCACCCCTCGCAACTCACAACTTCACGAATTGGAGTGTTGAGCCCTCGTTCTCCTCCTTTGCGAATCTCCGAGACACGATAAGTCAACAATGGGTTGACTCCTTCCTAGGCAACGTGTGTCCACCACTTGTCACCCGCTTCCACCTTTCTCTGGGTGCTTATTGTTATGCCACCTGTCAACCACACGGTCCCCACCTAACAGATATGCCATGTGTTGCATGAACCCTTGGCACTCAGCACCTCACGACTTCTGCATTCAAAAATAAATTCCTTCAACCCCCAAACCCTCAAGACGCAATACCCATTGGAGGTTCTGATCCAATGGTTCTCCTGTGGCTTGGATCCAATGGTATGGATATCCTTCCCTACTCCTCGCAACTTGGAACTTCATGAAAAATCAAGAGTTTGGTCTACCCTCCAAACTCACAAACTCCGAGTTCACAAAATGATCCAATGACGTGGGTTGAAATGAGATCAACGACTCATATTGACCCTCGCATCATGGGTGATGGGTTTCACTGGCCTCTAACCACCTTGCAACTTTGCAAGATCCAACGACTCTCGCAACTTCACACTTCCTTCACAGAGGCCTCTCACCATCCATATGGCTCTAAAGGATCCTACGGTCTTTGTGACTTTGTAAGATCTCCACAGAGAATTCTGACTGCCCGATTCACTCCTAAATGGATTTCGTCCAATGACTGAGTGTTCCCCCTTATGAACTTAATTTCTATGCGATGGTTTCGATCTCTGTCTCCCTTTGAACACTTCAAAGGCGTTATCCCTCCTGAGATTTCACTTGCAAACTCAATCCTTCAAAAGTAGCCCTACTCGGCATTGCGACAAACTTTCAAATAACCTCTGGTTATTTGAGTCTTCGACCCTGTGCACTTTTTGCAACAGTAGTCCTTCAAATTTCCCCTTAGTTGATAAGTTTTAAGACTTCCACCAGCCTATACACACCTTGCACGACTCTGTGCTTCACCCGCACTTTTGCTGGTATGTGAACAACAATATCTCTCCTGAGCTTTCTGAGACAAAACTCAGACCTTCATCAATGCACACCTTGCGGACGTTCATTGCACTCCTTCCAGGAATTCTCAAGAAGAGAAACGATTGAAACTCATTCTCCTTCTCTCTCAGACTTCATAAATTCAACATGAAATCATACACACAACACTGCATTGAAACAAATGCATAACAGAGAAACAAAACAACTGTAAACATACCATTTAACTACTGTAAAAAATAAGCATCATAACACCATGAAAATGAGTCAAAGCTTCATATATTAACCTAAGTGTTCCTGTACATGGGTTCTTCTCTACAACTCTCTGCTATAGCTCTACAGCTTATGAATTCTGAATGATAATAATGTTCCTCTCTTCCTCTCTCAATGATACAAGGGTGATGGTGTCTATATCTGCTTTCCCTCCTACGCTTCTAAACTTTCTAATCTAACATTCATATCTACCTACTTTACATTAAAAAAATTAAATGCCTATTAAATCTAGCAAATGAGAGTAATTTCTCCGGATCTGTTCATATCTCCAGGACATAAATGGAAGTATGCTCCTCCTAGTTTTTAGATTAATGTTTCAGATTTCAAAATTGAAAATGTTTTCTTAAAAACATGCCCCTTTTTTCATCTGTGCATCTAGTTGTTCCTTTGGCTAGGTGTGTGCTTTGGCTTTGTACGATGCTCATACATCATGCTCCCTCGCTCGAAAATTTACACGAACTTCTATTCATGAGCTCTTGCACAGCCTGTCCATGCTTTTGAATTTCTTCTTCATCCTCCCAACTAGTATCTTCAATTAGATGTCCCTTCTATTTGACAAAGTATTCAAAATACTCCTTTCTCCTGGCCTTTCTGCTAATCCTCTTGTCAATTACGCTTTCCATCTGTGGCTTTTTAGCTATAGGCATTTGTTTTGTCCATTGAACCTCTTTCTATTCCTCCTCTGTTCCTGCTTCTTCAGCTCTGTAAGGGTACAAATCCGCAATGTTGAATATCAATGAGACTCTGAACCCATTAGGTAATTCAATATCATATGAGTTTGCCCCAAATTTCCTTATGACCTTGCACAGTCCAATCTTTTTCATCTTCATCTTGTTATACGTTCCCCTTGGGAACCTCTCCTTCCTCAGATATGCAAGAATCAGATCACCAACTTCAAATTGAATTTCTCACCTATGTTGATCTTCTCTCCACTTGTATTCTTGACTTGAACTCTGCAATCACTCCTTAACTCGGCTGTGAAGCTCCTTCATTCCTTCTGCAAAGGCCTCTGCACTAGCACTCCTGAATTCATTTTGTTCTGAATCTTTCAATTCAGAAACTCCCCTTGGTTGCATTCCATATACAATCTGGAATGGACTTTTCCCTGTGATTCTATTAAGTGAATCATTGTAAGCGAATTCCACCTATGGCAGAATGTGATCCCATTAACTGTGGTGTTCAGTCACTAAGCTTCTTAACAAATCTCCCAAGCTCCTATTCACAACCTCTGTTTGTCCATCCGTTTGAGGATGATACATTGAGCTAAAAGATAAAATTATCCCCAACTTCTTCCATAATGTCCTCCATAAATGTTCCACGAACTTGGTATCTCGATCAAAAACGATACTCTTTGGCAAGCCGTGAAGTCTGACGACTTCCTTGAAAAACAGGTTCGCAATATGAGTTGCATCGCTAGCTTTCTGGCATGGTATGAAATGTTCCATCTTTGAAAATCCGTCAACTACCACAAAGATCGAATCAAATCCTCTTTGTGTCATTGGTAGTCCCAATATGAAATCCATGCTCACTGCATCCCACGACCTTTCAAGAATGGGTAATGGTTGGTATAACCCTGTGTTTTGCCTTTTTCCTTTCATGTGCAGACAAATTCTGCATCTGTCCACAAATTTCTTAACATTTGTTCTCATTCCTAGCCACAAATATGAGCTATTCAATTTTGAGAATGTTTTATCATGACCAAAGTGTCTGGCTAATCCTCCGCTGTGTTTTTCCTTCAGCGGATTCTCCCTCATGGAGCATTTTGGAATACATCGTTGATTTCCCCTGAACAACAATCCATCCTGGATCATGTATTCAGTCCATTGGCTTCTGTCTCTGAGAATTGGATTCTCATACACCTCATATGCTTCCTTGATGTCTAGATCATCTCTGTACATTTCTTTGAGGTTATCAAAACCCAAAGTTTTGACTCTGAATTCTTGCATAAGAAAACATTTCCTGCTCAAAGCATCACCAACTTTGCTAGCAGTTCCAGAAATATGCTTAATCACAAAAGTAAAAGTCTGCATGAATTCAACCCATTTAGCATGCTTTTGGTTCAACTTCTCCTATTGAGTCATGAATTGCAAAGCGTGATTATCACTGTACAAAACAAAGTCTTTGGGAACCAAATAGTGTCTCTATTTCTTTAGTGCGTGTATGATTGCATAGAATTCATTGTCATATGTGGAGTACTTAATCTTTGCTTCATTCAGTTTTTCACTAAAATATGCAATCGACCTGTCGTCTTGGCTCAAGACCGCTCCAATTGCAAATCCACTCATGTCACACCTGACCTGGAATGTCTTGCTGAAATATGGCAAAACTAGAATTGGTTGGTCAATGATCTTCTTCTTCAACAGCTTGAAACTCTTCTCTGCTTCCTCTATCCAGTGAAAAGATTTATGTCTTTTCTTCACCGTATCCATCATTGGTGTGCTAATTCCACTAAAGTTTAAGATGAATTTCCTGTAGAAGCTAGCCAAACCATGGAAGCTTCATACTTCAAATAAATTCTTCAGCGATGGACAATCCTTAATCACCTTTATCTTTTTCGGATCCATTTTCAGCTCATTTGCAGAGATAAAAATACCCAAATAAATGAGTTATGTCCTCGTAAATGATGATTTCTTCATAATAATCAACAATTTATCTTGCTGTAATCTCCTCATTACTGCAGTTAAATTCTTTAAGTGCTCTGTTTCTGTCTTCCTGAAAATTAATATATCGTCAAGATATATAATGACGAATTTCCCAATGAAATCCTTCAGGACTTCATTCATCAACCTCATGAAAGTATTGGGTGCATTCATTAAGTCAAATGGCATGAAAATCCATTCATATAGCCCCTCATTTGTGTTGAATGTTGTCTTCCATTCATCACCTTCTCTCATTCAAATTTAATGATACCCATTTTTCAAATCAATCTTTGAAAAGAACTTTGCTCCACTCAAGCAATCCATCAAGTCGTCCATCCTTGGCAATGGAAATCTATATCTGATGGTAATCTGATTGATTTCCCTTGAGTCTATACACATTCTCCAGCCTCCATATTTCTTTGGGTTGATCACTGTAGAAACAGCGCATGGACTCAATCTCTCCCGAATCAATCCTTTTTCCATTAAGTCTTGGACCTGTCTTTTAACTTCTTCATTTTCCTACGACGTCAACCTATACATGGCTTTGTTTAGAAAACTGGCTCCAGGTATAAGATCGATATGATAGCTTATACTCCTAATAGGTGGAAACGAACAAGGTAGTTCGTCCACTACTATATCAACGAACTCTCCTAGCAACTCCTGGATATCTTCTGGTAAATCATCTATCCTCGTACTGGTCAAAACAATTATGGGCTTCCTAACCACAATAAATTGTGTGTCCTCCTTCTTCTTAACCTCATTAAGAATTTCCTTCACACTCATGAGAAGTACAGTGTTTCTCATTTCTCTCTTCACCTCTTGGTTCTTAATCAACAACAACATGTGAGTCCTACCATTTTTCTCCAGGTTGTACGTGTTCTTTCTCCCATCATGAACTACGTTTTTGTCATATTTCCATGGTCTACCCAGCAATAGATCACAAACATCCATGGGAATGACATCACATAATATTTCATCTTTATATCCTCCTATTTTAAATTCAACTAAACACTATTTAGTGACATTTACCTTATGTCCTTTCTGTAGCCACGAAACTCTGTATTGGCTTGGATGTACAACAGTTTCCAGCTCTAGCTTTTCTACCATCTCTGTAGATACAAGATTGTTTGTGCTACCGCTGTCCACTATGAATTTGCATACTATATCCTTAGTTTTGCAAGCAGTCCTAAATAGACTGTTTCTTTGGGTTGGGTTCTCCAGCTCCTTCTCCAACTTCAAGAGAACTTTCCTCATCATCAAAGATCTTCCACCCTCAACATCTTCTGCCTCAACATTTCATCCTTGAGCTTCAGCAATGTGAGTTTCACCACCATCTTTCTTCTTATCTGGAGACTCATATCATTTATGTCCAATTTTTCCACAGACGAAGCATTTCACTTCACCTCCTCTACCTCTTCCTCTTCCTCTGGCTCGAAGAAAAGTATTTCTAGAAGCATATCGCCTTCCTTGTGAGATTCCTCCTCTCTCAGGTTGAGGTTTCTTCCCCTCTTCTTTAGTTTTATGAGTTTTATCTTGGGCAATTGTTTTGCCTTTGCCTTGACCTCTACCTCGACCTCTTTGACCTTGCTTTCATCTCATCTTCTCTTCAACTTTCAGATCCATATGATAAGCATCTTCCACATTTTGAATGGTCATCAGGACCATCTCATCTTGAATGTCATATTGCAGACCATTCATGTACCTGGCAGCTTTTTCATCATCACTTTTCTGATGACCTGCTCTGATGTTTATCCTGTAAAATTCTTCAGTGTATTCCTTCACTGACATCAACTTCTGTCTCAAATTCTGCATCCTCCGAAACATAGTGATTTGATAATCCCTGGGTATGAATTTGGATTTCATTTTTGCAACCATTCTATCCCAACTCTTGATTTTCTTCTTTCCTTTGCAATGTCTGTCAGCCTGTAGTTCATCCCACCATAGTGTTGCATGCCCTTTAAGTCTAGTAATGACATGTTTGAATTTCTTATCTTCCTCGACATCCTCGTAGTCGAAGTATTTGTCTAGAGCTCTAATCTAGTCTAGAAGCTCTTCAACATCCATGTTTCCCTCGTACATGGGAATGTCCATTTTTTCTTTGGCACCTATCCTTGCAACAACCCTGAATAGGCGTTCATCTGCAGCATCTTTGACTGCAACTTCGTCTCCTTCGTTTCCAGCTTCATTTTCACTTTCATCTTCGCTAATATCCTAGCGTCAACTGTGAACCTTTTTGTTTTCTCCATAGCATCAAGCCTGGCACGTAATTCATGAATTTCTCTTTCCATTGCTGGATCAGGCATTGGCCTATCTCTTCTTCTCAGCGAAATGACTAAATTTTTTTCCTCTTTTCTCTCTGCTATAGAAAGAAAAGAATTTGTTCTGGGATTTGATATCACAACTGATGCAAACCCCCTTCCCTCGGGCTAAGATCTGCACAGGATCAACCTTCTTCGAATCCATAGAACTGCAATAGTTCTTTCAAGCCCTCACTGGAACCCCACAAATCCAATCCACAAGTCCTTCGTGAAAAACCCCCCTGCACAACTTAACTCCAGGCGTGAGCCTTACATATCCATGTGACCATAACTAGGCCTTAGTGAAAGAACCTTTTACCACTCGCTAGTTCGTGAATCGATGACCCTCGACTCCTCTTTCTTTGTTCATTGATACCTGAGATTGCGATGCAGGTATGGCTCCTGCCTTGCTAGCTCCTCTACAAGTGATCATCGACTAGGCCTAAATCTAGCACCCCTCGCAACTCACAGTTTCATGAATTGGAGTTTTGATCCCTCATGCTCATCCTTTGTGAATCTCCGAGACATGATAAGTCAACAATGGGTTGACTCCTTCCCAGGCGACATGTGTCCACCACCTGTCACCCGCTTCCACCTTTCTCTGGGTGTTTATTGTTATGCCACCTATCGAGCATGTGGTCCCCACCTAATGGATGTGCCACCTATTGCAAAAACCCTCAGTGCTCGACACCTCGCGACTTCTACAGTCAAAAGGAAATTTTGTCAACCCCCTAACCCCCAAGACGCGATACCCGTTGGAGGTTCTGATCCAACGGTTTTCCCATGGCTTGGATCAAACGGTTTGGATATCCTTCCCTACTCCTCGCAACTTGGAGCTTCATGAAAAATCAAGAGTTTGGTCTACCCTCCAAAATCATGAACTCTAAGTTCATGAAATGATCCAATGATGTGGGTTGAAACAAGATCAATGACTCATATTGACCCTTGCATCCTGGGTGATGGATTTCAACGCCCTCTAACCACCTTGCAACTCTGTAAGATCCAATGGCTCTTGCAACTTCTCATTTCCTTCACAAAGGCCTCTCACCATCCATACGGATCCACTGGATCCTACGGTCCTTGCGACTTCGCAAGATCTCCACAGAGAATTCTGACCGCCCGATTCACTCCTAAATGTCTTCCATCCAACGACTGAGTGTTCCCCCTTCTGAACTTAATTTCTATTCCATGGTTTCAATCTCTGTCTCCCTTTGAACATTTCAAAGGCATTATCCCTCTTGAGCTTTCACTTGCAAAGTCAAGATTCCAAAAGTATCCCTGCTCACACTCCTTGCGGAAAACTTTCAAATAACCTCCGGCTATTTGAGTCTTCGACCCTGTGCACTCTTTGCAACAGTAGTCCTTCAAATTTCCCCTTAGTTGATAAGTTCTAAGACTTCCACCAGCCTGTGCACACCTTGCATGGCTCTGTGCTTCACCTGCACTTCTGTTGGTATGAGAACAACGATATCTCTCCAGAGATTTTTGAGATAAAACTCAAACCTTCATCAATGCACACCTTGCAGATGTTCACTGCACTCCTTGCAGGAATTGTCAAGAAGAGAAATGATTGAAACTCATTCTCCTTCTCTCTCAGACTTCATACATTCAACATGAAATGATACACACAACACTGCATTGAAAAAAATGCATAACAAATAAACAAAACAACTGTAAACATACCATTTAACTACTGTAAACAGTAAGCATCATAACACCATGAAAGTGAGTCAAAGCTTCATATATTAACCCAAGTGTTCATGTACATGGGTTCTTCTCTACATCTCTCTGGTATAGCTCTACAACTTATGAATTCTGAATGATAATAATGTTCCTCTCTTCCTCTCTCAATGATACAAGGGTGAGGGTGTCTATATCTGTTTTCCCTCCTACGCTTCTAAGCTGTCTAATCTAACATTCATATCTACCTACTTTACATTAAAAAATTAAATGCCTATTACATCTGGCATATGAGAGTAATTTCTCTAGATCTGTTAATATCTCCAAGACATAAATGAAAGTACGCTCCTCCTAGTTATTACATTAATGCTTCAGATTTCAAAATTCAAAATGTTTTCATAAAAATGTGCCCCTTTTTTCGTCTGCGTGTCCAGTTGTTCCTTTGGCTAGGCGTGTGATTTGGCTTTGTACGATGCTCTTGCATCAAATTCTCCTAACTTATAAGGACAACATTGAAGAAATCTATCATAATTTTACAACTACCCTTTCCACTTCTATTAACAAGTTATATTTTGAGGTGTCTTATAAAAAGAATAATAGAACGACCAACCCTTAGAATGATAAAGAATGTAAAATTGCTAGGAAAGGCATTAGGAATGCTTCTAATGAGTCCTTAAAAATTGATAATATGAATACATACAAAGTCCTAATTAAAAGGAAAAAAAAATGTACTATATCAATAAAAAGGAAAGAACAAATTTCATAGCTATATAACTTGGATCCTAAGAAGTTCTGGAGAAAAATTCTAAACCGAAATACTAAAGAAAATAATATGATTCCCTTAAGGAACTGGAATTCCTACCTTAAAAGTCTCTACAAGTTCCCTAATGTCATTGACACCATTCTTGTTGTCCCTACAAAGGAATAAATTTTTTCTTTAGATAACATAGAGTTCGGGGTTAAGAGGCTTGAAAATGGGAAAGCTAAGGACATTGAAGGCTACCGAGATGAAATTTTTAAAATCAGAGGGCCTATCCTTATCCCTCACATACACAATCTCTTCAATTTAGTAGTCAATTAGGGCTTCCCTAAACCCTGGATGCAAAGCCTCATTGTTACTATTTTTAAATATGGGGATAGAAAAATTCCCTCTAATTATAGGACCATTATGATTAGCCTGATTTTAGCCAAGCTTTATGGAACTATTTTGGAAAAGAAGATTATCCCTTGGCTAGAAAGTCATGGTAAAAGAGATAAAGGCCAGGTTGAGTTTATGAGATATCATTCAACTATGTACCATATTGTTACCTTTAGGATCATTGCAGAGGATTTCTGCAATACTAAAACCAATATTTTTTGTTGCCGATATTCACCACAAGTTCAGTTGGAATTATAGCATTGAGAAAAGGATTATTGGGGGATGGAAAGCTTATTATGGGCTTGAAAACAATTGTAAATAAGTTGATCTTTGGAGTTGGGATAAGAAGAAACTCCTCTTTGAGACTCTTGTTACACTTTTTATTCTTTATGGATGTGAAGTCTGGGGATGTAGTATCTCTGGTGAATCGTGCAGAAAGATAGAGAAAATACAGAATAATTTTATAACCTATAATTTCAAAATTAAAGGAAATACACCCTATCCCATCCTCCTCTTAGAAACAAGCCTCTCCCCCATTGAGAGCATGGCTATGACTAGATACCTAATGTATAAGAACAATTTAAATAACATGGAAGACAAGAGACTGTAATGTTCCTGACTTGGCTAATCTAGGAAACGTTGCTAATGTGTGTGTAGGATCAAAGGTTTACAACATATAAATGATCATACAAATAATAAAAATGACAAAGGACTGCAAATTTTGTATTATGATATCTCTGTGGATTACAAAATGGACAAATGCGGTTAAATAAAGTGACAATACTCAACTAGATCAACATACAAAGGATCTTAGCTAGAATACAAATAAGCAATTGTGGCTAAATAAAATAACAACACTCGGCTAGATCAAAAGACAAAAGGATCTTAGTCAGAATACAAATAAGAAACTAAAAGATAATACCCGAAATATGAGAGCACTGCAGAATCAATGAAGAATGATGGAAGACCTGGATGATCTTCCCGGTGATTAGGGTGTGTCTTTCAACACCAAAATCAACCAACTGGTGTCTTCCTCCTAGAATACACTGAACTATCTCTCCTGAGATGCACCTCTTCTCCTCAATGACAAGTCATAATGATCCAGGTGGATATCAGGGGCCACCCACCTTTTCCAAATGGCTCAAAACGGTTTTCTGGCCATTTTGGCAATTTACTATTTTTAGCAGGTTTTCACTTCCGGGGCCATTTTGAGGGCCTAAATGAATTTTTTTCTAGATAGAGGTTATCAATGATAGATGAAGGAATGATTGAGCCCCCAAAATGAATATCCTCGATGATACCTTTCCAACAAGCTATCACACGCCTAAAACGAAGATCATATGCAAAAGTTACGACCCCGGGAAGTTGATGCACCAACTTACCCAAACGGGGCCCACATGACTTTTGGCGC
>JZKD02S2216067.1:277719-303389 GCA_000966675.3 Picea glauca | reverse complement strand
GTTTATGGTTGCATCTCTGATATATTTCTGTTATATTATTGGATATATGCGATATCTCTGTGCATTTCTTTATTATATCTCTGCTCTCATTTCGTGCCGAAAATAATCCGGATCACATAATCTACATAATGATGAATTAGTTCGCCGACCCTTCCTTTATAGCTTTCCAAAACCCTAAATCATGCTGAAACCCTGAGTCACTGTTGACTTCCAAAACCCTAAATAATCGTTGAAACCCTAATTCACTGTTGACTTCTATTTTTATCTCATAATGACTTAAAATCATTTTAAACCCCTTTTAGCTCAATGTCACTTTCTGAATATAACACATGTGACTGGAGTGAGCTCTAGTAACCTTGTTTACCCCTTTTTGACCTTGGCTATAGTATAAAGGGGTATTTTAGACCATTAAGCCTCATCTCTGGAGCTCCTATTTGGAAAGGGACATTACAGTCCTCCCTTCCCGAAATTGCTTGTCCTCAAGAAATACCAGTCTAGGGTGCTGCAACACATGCTCACTCTCCCAAGCAACGTCCTCTACTAGAAGCCCTCTCCATTTGATCAAACACTCTCTGATGACCCTTCTCCTCAGTTTTTTCTCTCGAAAAATGAAAACCTCCTCTGGAACTAACTCCAACTATCCCTCCTCATCCAATGGGAGAAGATCCTCTGATGTGATAATGAATTGTCCCACTGCCTTTTTGAGGCAAGACACGTGGAACATGTTATGAATATTGCTCCCCTCTGGAAGCTCTAGCTCATAAAAACCTCACTTACTTGCCGCTTCATCCTTTAAGGACCATAAAATCTGGGCTTGAGCTTCTCAACCCCACTCTTCTTCAGAGACGACTATTTGTAGGGTTGGAGTCTCAAGAAAACTAGATCTCCAACCTCAAAGCTATGCTCTAACCTGTGCCTATTCGCACTTATCCTCTGTCTATTTTGTGTCGTCTACAAGTTCTCTTTCAACAACTTGAGAATATCTTGACTCTCTATGATCAAATCCTTGGCCTTGGGAGATCTTCTCTCCCTGAAGACCAAGTCTACCAAAGTGGGAGCATCATATCTGTACAATTCTCAGAAGGGTGTCATACCAATGGACATCTGGAAGGTGGTGTTGTAGCAATGTTCTCATAAATGTAACCACTTTACCCATATTCTCTATTGTCCTCCATAGTTCCTCAAATACCCTTCAACCCACTTGTTGACAATCTCGGTCTACTCATATGTCTGAGGGTGATAGTTGGTGCTAGGTGTCAACTCTGTCCCCACCAACTGAAACAACTCTCTCTGAAATGTCCCTATGAACCGATTATCCCTGTCACTAATGATGTTGTTCGGAAACCCATGAAGTCTGAAGACCTCCCTGAAGAAAAGCTCGACTACCTGAACTACATTCTACTCTTTCGGTATGGCATAGAAGTGAGAAAACTTGGTCAATCTGTCAACCACTACATAGATACAGTCCTTACCCTGGACCTTGGGTAGACCTATGATGAAGTCTATATATATACTCTCCCATTTCTTCTCTGGAATGGGGAGTAGTTGAAGTAGCCCTACTGGAAGAGCATGCTATGAATTGTTCTGCTGGAAAGTCACACACTCACTGACATGTCTCATAACATCTTGTTTGAGGCCCTTCCATGAGAACCTCTCTCTGATCTATCTGTAGGTTTTGAAAAACCCCTGATGTCCTGCTAGAGGTGAATCATGAACTACGGTGAGGATATTCTTGTTAAGCCCTGAATCTGGCACCAAGTAGACTCTATCCTCGTAAAATATGACATCGTCAATGACCCTATATCAATCATCCTTCATCTTCCCATCCATCACCTTACAAGCAAACTTGTTCTTGGAATATTCTGCTAACAAGTGGGATTTTCAATCTGCTAAAATCTTGATCAAAGAACATGTCCCAGGTCTCCTCGATAGTGCATCGACCACAATGTTCTTCTTCCCCTTAACAGACTCTATGTCAAAGTTGAATTCTTTTACCTTCGTCACCCATTTCTGTTGGCGCTAACTGAGGTCCTTCTGGTCAAGGAAAAACTTCAAACTGTTGTGATCGGTCTTGACCATGAATTTGTTACCCACCAAATATTGTCTGAACTTGGTCAAGGCATGAATGATTGCCAACATTTCCTTGCCATAAATGGAGTACAACCTCTCAGGTTGACTAATATTTTGGCTCTCGAACATAATGGGGTGTCCTCCCTGCATCAAAATGACACCGATCCCTTTGTCGAATGCTTCACACTCTAGTACAAATGGAAAAGTGAAGTATGGTAGTGCCAACACTGGACAAGTGCCCATGACTTCCTTCATGTGATCAAAGGCTTCCTGTGATTTCTTGGTCCATACGAAGGCCCCATGATTGGTAATATTTTTCAACGGTGCTCCAAGCTAAGAAAATTCCCAGATGAACCACCTGTAATAGTTTCACAACCCAAAGAATCTCATGAATTATATCACGTTCTTGGGCGTTGGCCAATCCAGAATGGTTGTGATATTCTCTTGGTGCACCTGTACCCCCTATGCATTGATGATGTGGTGTAGATAAAGCCACTCTGTCATACCGAACTCACACTTGGACTCTTTGGAATATAATGACTATGCCTACATGATGCTCAACATCTCATCCAGGTGCCTCATATGCTCTTGCCATGACCAGATATAGATCACGATGTCATCAAAGAAAACCAAGACTGATTTTCTTAACTGATCCCTGAATATATGGTTCATGCAAGACTGGAATGCAGTGGGTGCATTGGTTAGCCCAAATGGCATAACTAGGAACTCGAAGTGTCCAAAATGACATCAAAATTTCGTCTTCTTTATGTCCTTCTCTCGTATGTTGATATGATGATATCCAGAGCATAGATCAATTTTTGAGAAGAAAACTACTCCATGCAGTTTATCCATCAACTCATCAATGTGTGGGATAGGGTACTCATTCTTGATGGTTTTCTTGTTCACGGCTCGGTAATAAATTCACATCCTCATGGTGCTATCTTTCTTCAGAACTAAGACAACTGAAGAAGCAAATGGGTTGCTGCTCGGTCTGATGTGTCCCATCGCCAACAATTCCTTGATTGCCTTCTCTATCTATTCCTTGAACCTCCTAGGATGATGATAGCAGGGGGTGATCATATGTTTGGCCCCCTCCTCCAACTCAATGGTGTTCTCAAACTCCCTATCAGGTGGTCTCCCTAGTGGAATTGCCTCAAAGACCTACTGATATCATCCCAATAAATTCTTGATCTCTGTATGGTATTTTTGTCAACCTTTCAAATCCTTCTGAATAGTGATCAACCATTCTGCGGCATATGCTACCTCCTCATGTCTAAATATCCTCTCCATCCTCTTGGTTGAAAATGTCCTGGGTGCTCCTGTTGACATACCTCTTAGAACAAGCTTCTTCCCATCCTGATCTCTAAATCCCATTTCCAAAAGGTTTGGTAGTTGGTAATGATTTTTCCCAAGGTAATCATCCACTGAACTCCTAACACCACATCTGTGTTTGATAGGTCAACCACATAAAATGTGTCTTTCATTATGTAGTTGCCTAAATTCATCTCTAAGTTTGGAAATCTGTCTAGACACTCCATTGTGTGGCCATCTGCTACCGCAACATCAAACCCCTCAAACTCCTTTGTTTGAAGTGCCCATCTCGATACTAGTGAAGCATCGATGAATTTGTGGGTGGCCCCACCATCTATCAGGGTGATTTTCCATTGCCCCTAAATAATCCCTTTGATATGGAGGGTATCATACCTGGGAATACTAGAAAGGGTCTCTATGACGCCTCCCTTTTTTTGTTTCCTCATGTTATCCTATTCTAGCGGTTGTGGGACTACTGGAGGATGCGATCCTGCCGATGTCAGTGGTCTACGGGTAGGTTTCTCCTCTAATGGTGTTGAATCCTCCTCTGAAATAGTGGATCTACTATCCTCCTCCTCCTCCTCACTATCCATGTTATTTACTACTACCTCAATATAATGAATCTCTACCTTGCCCATGCACCTGTGGCCTTGGACCCAAGGATCTATGCAACTGAAGCAAAGCTTCTTCCTCATAAGCTCTCTCCTAGTCTCATCATCCAACTTCTCCTTGCCCTTCCATTCTCTCTGGAATGGCTTCCTGTCTCGATCCCTCTGAGGCACAAATGGTTTGGAGAAAGTTTTAGTCTTTGGCACCGAGTCTTCCAAATCTTGAGTGAGAAGGATGGAATCCTACAAAGTGGGAGGCTTGTATGCCTTCACCCATCCTCTCAAAGGATTTTTGAGTCCTTCTGGGAATAGCATGATCAGCCTGGGCTTTGATATATCTATCACTTCCATGGCTACCCACTGAAACTCTATAATGAACACCTCTGTTGTGCCAGTTTGTCTCAACTGGGATAGATCCTTAAAGTGTATATCGGGATCCTTCCTATCAAACCTGTCCATGATCCTATCTGTAAACTCCCTATGGGAGGTGATGTGACTATGACCCAATGTCACCATTCCATGATACCACCACTCGTGTGCCTCACCCTCCAAGTGTAAGTTCATGAAATTGATGGCCTCTATCTTGGTCATCTGGTTGTGCTTGTAATACATGTCTAACTTTTGTACCCAAGCTCTGGCGGTGTATTTGGACGATCCTTCAAAAGAAGGGATGGTGAGTTCCCCAACTTTTCAAATTAAATCGAGGTTATGCCCCTACTACTGTTGTGGTCCTCCCCTCTGCGACTCTATGGGGTGGTTCCTGAGTCTGAGTCCACAATACTCAATTAAGGTCATGTCATGATGGAAGTCACGACCCAATGCTTTGTACTCCCTCCTATACTCTGCAATGTCGTCGGCATGAGTGGGTGGCCTCTGTGCTATCGGTGGCAGTGCTGCTAACGGGGGTGCCCTCTGGAAACTCATAAACAAGGGTCTGGGAATCATACTCATAGAGGTGTATGTGCGAGAGGGTGATTGGGGTCTACTTCCTACTCCCGATTTCCCTTGTGCTGCATATGGAACTTGTGTATATGGGGTGCTCACTCTAGCCAATCTATCAACCACCTATGCCAAGGACTGAGACATGGTCCATTGACTAGATATCATATCCTTGATAACCTGCATGAAATATTGCTATGGATCTTCGAGGGCCTTGCCACTATCCTTTGGTTGCTCATATATGTCTCCTAGCATCCTCTCTACCTCACGATCAACCTCACACTCTACCCTTCTCTCTACTTCTTTGTGTGCCTCTTCCTCTTCCTTTGAGATAGGAGGAAAAGGGGGAAAATTAGGCCTATGCCTTCTTTCCTGATGCCTATTGTAAGAGACATATTCACCACCTACATGTTCACGGCCCTCTGGGTCTTCTGCTTCATTCATTGTCTTTAGTCACAGGTTGGCAGGACTAAAGCTCTGATACCACTGTAATGTTCCTAACTTGGCTAGTCTTGGAAACACTGCTAATGTGTGTGTAGGATCAAAGGTTTACAACATATAAATGATCATACAAATAATAAACATGACAAAGGACTGCAAATTTTGTATTATGATATCTTTTTGGATTACAAAATGGATGAATGTGGCTAAATAAACTGACAATACTCGACTACATCAACAAGCAAAGGATCTTAGCTGGAATACAAACAAGCAACTATGACTGAATAAAATAAAAACACTCGGCTAGATCAAAAGATAGAAGGATCTTAGTCGGAATACAAATAAGCAACTAAAATATAATACCCGGAATATGGGAGAACTGCAGAATCAATGAAGAATGATGGAAGACTTGGATGATCTTCTCGGTGACTAGGGTGTGTCTTTCAACACCGAAATCAGCCAACAAGTGTCTTCCTCCTGGAATACATTGAACTATCTCTCCTGAGATGTGCCTTTTCTCCTCAATGACAAGTCATAATCTACATAATGATGAATTAGTTCATTGACCCTTCCTTTATAGCTTTCCAAAACCCTAAATTATGTTGAAACCCTAATTCACTGTTGACCTCCAAAACCCTAAATCACTGTTGAAACCCTAATTCATTGTTGACTTCTATTTTTATCTCATAATGACTTAAAAACATTTTTAACCCTTTTTATCTCAATGTCACTTTCCGAATATAACACATGTGACTAGAGTGACCTCTAGTAACCTTGTTTACCCCTCTTTGGCCCTGGCTATAGTCTAATAGGGCGGTTTAGACCATTAAGCCTCCTCTCTGGAGATCCTATTTGGAAAGGGACATTATAGAGACTTCCTAAAATTACTTCAAAATCAAGTTGCAACCACCATCGACTCACACGAGGATGGCATAAAGATTCCCAGTCTTGACTAAACTATTGGGGAATCATGGAAGACACCATTTTCCAGAACAAAGATGCTATTAAAAAAATCGTCAAATCAAATTTTAAGGAGAAAATGTGGTGTGATAAAGATTTAGAGGAAAAACAAATTAAGATATTATAAGGATGTAATCAACCCTAATATAGAAGATCAAAATTATCTATCTATTTTTTCAAGTGTAAAGAAAAAAATAAGCATTGCTAAGATAAGAAAAAAATCTCATGAGCTCCATAGTGAAATTGGGTGTTGTTCAATTCCTAAAATGACATCGGATGAAAGAGTGTGTCACCTTTTTGACACTAAGAAGTTTGAATATGAAAAGCACATTCTCTTAGATTGTCCATCCTATAACCATATTAGATCTCATTTTCAAAATATTTGTCACACTACCAACCTTCCTAACCTCCTAAGTCAACAAAAGTATGGTGATGTTGGAAAGCTTCTCTTAATGTTTTTCGAGCACATAAACAAAATTATAAAGAATCACAAGTAATCAATTACCCTCTTAAGGTTCGATAGACCAATTCGGTCTTAGTGGATTTTAATCATCATCATCATCATTCCTTTGAAAACAACTTTATATTTCAAAAAAAAATATACATATGATTTGTGATTCAAACTCCTCAAAACTGAACTTAAGTCAGAGGAGGATGCTAAAAGAATCAAAATATTTTTTTTATAATAGTGTCTCATCACCATATTATTCATACAATACAATTACCGTCAACAAACCATTATCATAAAAGCAAGGATCACATTGTACCTAAAAAATAGTAGCTTGACACTGGACTAACCACACAACTATACAACTTTTCCAAAAATGACCAAACACTATGAACATAAATGAAATTTGACACATTCACACTCTATCCCATCATGAAACTCTTGAACATAAAAGGAACCTACACAACATTCCATTTCTTCCTTCAAGAGATCATCTGCTTTCTGGTTCAAATCATGATAAATGTCGATGAAGGACATCCAATCAAAATCTTGAATGAGGTGATGAGTCTGAGCCAATAGATATTGAAGGTGAATAATATCCACTTTTTATTTCTCGTTATCCCAACTAATAACTATATTTCATTCTCCTAACTCATGGAACTATTTAATCCCATGTGACTTTGCAAAACAAAGTGATGCATACAAACTCTAGAATTTGTCCTTTGCGTTGGAACCCAAACCAGGGGCATATCAAATATAGAAGTGAAACAAATTTATTTACATAACTAATACAAACCCACATCTAAGAGTATGAATTTAGTTGGCTCTGTCAAAATACCCCAAGGGAGTCTCATAATCCAAAGATTGCATAATAGGCAGCCGAAGTTTCCTACTTTTCAGAACAAATTTAAACTCCTTTGCTAATTTTTTAATCACACTCGCAACAAATTCTATTGGTTTTTTTTTTTTTTTTTTAAGGATACTGTTATCACTCCAAGAAACTCCTTAGGGTTGTAGGCTAAGGATGCTTGGTAACTTTATAAATCATGAACAATGAAAGTGTGGATCAATGGGATAATAGAGAGTAGCTAATGAGAAGACAACTCACAATGCAATCAAATGAAAAAGTGCTTTTAGGAATCAATGAACAGACAGAGTAATATCAAAAGGTATGGAGAAAACTGATCTAGATAATCAAGTACAACAGTGTGTAGGATCATACAATCCAGCAAGAATTCCTTTAGTTCAAGTTTATGAGCTAAATAAGAAAATGACAGTTCTTAATGGCTGAGATAAACTAAAATAAAGTATAGAACATGGAATAGATGAAGAAATATGTCATTAACAACAAAAGAAGATTGATTCTGTATTGAAACATAAGTGTCTTAGTACAATAGCCAAAGAGTATCCAAAATTGAACCCCCTAGTGATCCAAATGTCTTTGGCTTTATATCCTTACAAGATGAAATATAAATCCTTGAAAGATGGACCAGATTTACTAAAAATAAACAAATCAAAATAGATACAACAAGTGTAGGATGAGATCCTATAAAAAAGGATCTAAAATGGAAAATCAAAACAAAATAGGAAAGGTCCTATTTAATGATCTCTAAAAATAGTAGATTGTTGATGAATTGCAGTTTTAGCCTCCCAAGTCTGTTTGAGTTGGTCTTCCAAAGACAAAATTTGAATTGGGTGATGTGTCACTTGATCCCTATCATTTTTCCCTTGAAAATGACCAAATCTAGTCAAAAAATTCCCCTTTGACTTTCATCTCCAAGAATGGCCTTCAGATTTTGATTTGATAATTCATAACCAGCTTATTGAAGAAGGTTTCAAACCATTCAAACCCAAAAAATCCTGATCTGGGCGAAAATTTGGCTATTCTGGCCGTGACAGGCTTTCACCAGCTAATTTACCCGAAAATCTGCTCCTTAGCTGGTGAAAGGCAGAGCTTTCACCAGCTAACTAGTTATAATTCTGCCTTCTGCGCTGGTCAAAGCACAGATTTTTTCAAAATCAACTTTCTCAGTCATGGAGAGTCCGTTTTTCATGCTTAAATAGTCGATCGACATCTACAAATCCTAATATTTCCAATGGTTCTTTCAAATCTACATTTGGAGCCTGGGAAGCTATCAAAATTTTCCCTACAAGATTAGGCATCATTCTTTCAAAAATGCCAGTGCATTTTTTATCACTAACATCTGGCTCCAACTGGGATGGATACCTCCCTATGAGGTCTCCAAGAACCTGGCAGACCTGGTGTCTTTAGTATTGGGCCATGGATTCATTCAACCTTTTTGGTGGTTAATGAGCAGACACAGGCTCGCCTAAACCACCGAAAACAGAAACTTACCCACAAGTCAAAATTTGATGAATCTTGATTACCTGCAAGAGTACAAAGACCTCAAGGCTTTCTAGACGAAGCTCCTCTCTCTCTAACGAAACTTGTAATCTCCTCCTGATGGGTTTCGTCTTGCAAATCTCCTTCCATAGAAGTGGCAATTTGAGCAAGGGCCTCTAATCCAAATGGTCTAGCTGTTTGAAATTCGTTCCAAAAGAGGAAAAATCCCCAGTCCACCTGTTTCTTCTTCAGAGTTTCTTTAACAATAAGGGTAATGAGCCCCTTGTTGTAGTGCCCCTCACAAGTGATATATACAAAAATTACTTTCAGCAATGCCTTCCACTGAGGTTCTAGAAAGGATAATGGAATGTCCTTCTTCCAAATCAAGTCTTTGTCAATGGGCAACGAATAAGATCTGAACTCTATGTTTGATGGTACTGTGGATTTGAACCAGCACTCTCCAGTTCTTGGCAAACTTGTAAACTCTACTATATATGCTTCATCAATGATGAATTCTTCTCTCCCTATTTTGGCAGACCTTCCATCATATATAGTTGCAAAGGATTCTGCTACCTGTTGGTGAAAGCTAGTCAATTTCTCACAGTATGTGACTACTCCTACTTGTTTGAAAAGGTCTGCTACCTCTGGATGCGCCTCCAAGTACCAAACACCATCAACCTTGGCCCTTAAGACCGGTCCAGACTTTTCCATAATTGACTGCTGATGGGTCCTTCAAATCCAGGGATTATGCGTGCAATTGATAAACATATAGATCTAGATTCAAAGTGTGTGACTCAACCATACTTATGTTTCTTGCTGGTCAAGAATGTTGGCTTCAACACCATTCTCAAGTTTGGAGGTGTCTCAACTGTCTTGACACTTGCATTCTGCTACAACTTGCAGCCTTCACACAACCAGTCACTTTCAGACACCTCGTCTAACATACTTGGCATCCAGTAAGTGTGTTCGGCACCATCATTACACATGCTACAGACAAAAAGCATCTCTTCATAACCTGTGTCCCCACAAATATCACATACTTTAACATCATCCTCTGCTGAAAGAGGTTCACTAGAATTTTCAAGGAGTGACTGGCATAGAAGTGAATCTTATGAACAGCTGGCCATTTCGGAGGGGACAACGTTTATGTTGGCTTTATCAATATGAAAATTTTCTTCCAATTTGATTTCTGCATCATGGAAAGTATCTTCCTTAGCAACTGTTCTCACTTTCTCCCCAGGTTCTAGATGAAGATCTGGACCCACCTCAATAGGAACATGGTTTATGTCATTTCCAGATTTAGAATACAGACTCGGCACACCTGATATGGCTACAATCCCAACAGAAAAATTACTTTTCACACATTCATCTCTATGATAATTTGAACCCTTGGGAAGAACTTCTGGCAAAACAGGTGCAACATCTTTAGCCTCTTCCACAGTACTAATGGGATTTTTGGTTGAAGAGATTTTTGTAGGTTCTAGTGAACATCTAAAAAATAAATCCTCTTGCTGACAACTTGAGTGTGCTTCAATCTCCTTGGTAGTTGCAATGCATTTTCTTGCATGTGATGTTACAGAAGAATGTCCTAGTGTTATAGAAAGGGGGAATGAAGAAAATGCTTCTTGCAAAATATTTTCTTCACCAGTGTGTCTGTTTTGAGGCTCCCCCTTATGTAGGGAACTGGTAGAAGAATGGTCCAAAGGGCTATACTCAACAGCCATATCTGCCTGTTCTACACTAGATAAATACAAACCATATCCTGGAGAAAAATGATTGCAAAATCCATCTGCAATTGTTTCATTATCATTTGTAGATGTCCTAGCCTCAATATTATTATTTTGCAAAAGAAATTTACCCTTATTACGAGCAAGTTGCAATTTTCCAATTACATCCACAAAATCTTTAATCTTACCGAACACCACCTTTCCAGAATACACTTTTCCAGGTAATGCACTAGTGGTCACATTCTCAATATCTACTTTGCTGGGCAAACCAATCGTTCCCTTTGCTAATGTAATATTTTTTTCTGCATGTGATTCAGTATGTGTTGCTGCCAGATTGTCTGTATTTTCTAGTTAAGAAACTATAACTTAATAACAGACTTCTAATTCATCAACAGCATGGGTAGTATAGTAAGAATCGAATCAAGGGTTTGATGAAATAATAAGCCTTTAGTTTTGACAAATGGCTAAAACTGTGACTTAACAATAGGAGTGTTTTTCGGTAGAAGACATGAGTCAGAATTTTGACCTATGAGTTAAATTAATGACCAAATCTGTAACTAAGAGTGCTATTGAAAACTGAAAATACAACTCACAGTTTTGGTATATGACTCAATTCAAGTAACAGGTGTATGATCAAGGATAAATCAATGATAAATAGCAGGACTTAGAGTTATAGTATGAAAACCTGGATGATGAATTTGCCAAATTTTCGACCATTCTTCAACCATCTTGAATGGATCTAGAGCTTTGAAAATACATTTTGAATGAGGAATTCATGGGCCATTAGAAATACAAGGACTCGATGCATAACTGGATGAGAGATTTATGGTGCCAATTTGTCCTTCAGATCCACCTCAGTTCTCTCTTCAAAAATGACATGATTTTTCTCAAGAATGAATTTCCAACACCCTTTACCATACTTGGTTACTTCTTTTTTCAAAGTTTCTTCTTCAATGACACTCCATTTGGTATGCTTTCTCCTACAAGCTATATCAGCTATAGCCCATGGACGCTTCAGTGGTGAAAAGCGCCTTGTAGCAGGAGTAGGCAGACAGATTTTCCTTGAAGCCGATGGAGATTTTTCCTTTTGACTGTCAATCAAATCAACTTCATCCCACTCATACGTCTGGGCAGTCGTATTTCGATCCATTATGACACATTTCAACCATTTACTGTGACATTTTCCATTTTGATGTTCGACCCCTTTTGTCTCGAAACATTGGGCCTGGTTATCCTTATCATTGTGAGTCTTCTGTAATAAATTTATGTCAATTTCATTGGTTGAATTTTCTAATTGTTCAATTCCATCTTACAAGAGAAGCCAAAGGAACACTTTCTTTCATAGCCACCTGAACTTCAGCAACTCGCAATGCATCAGGCGATGGATGTTCAACCCATGAATTCAATTCTGAAATGCCCTTTCTAAGACACTCTTGTGCTTCAATATAGTCAGCAGTTAATTTATTCTCAGATAGATGAACTGTCTTCACTGGAAGCATCCTCTGAACATTTACAGCATCAGCTTTTGATCTTCCACTATCCTGAGCAGCTGTGACTGTTTCTCCCTTTCTGATTATTCCATATGGGTTGGATGTTTCATTTTCTTCTAAATTGATGGAAGTACATGGACAATATGGAATCTTTCTATCAGATAAGGGTTGACCATTCTGAACATCAACTATTACTGTCATTCTTGACGAATGAACTCGGCTCTTTTCTGAGTTGCAAGTCATTTTCCTCCTTTCCTTATTCATGTCTTCCCTACTTTGTAATGCTCTGGTTCACCATTTTCTCCAGTGCTATGCACTTCCATCTCCCCACTTTGCAGTTTAGACACCACACAATTTTGGAGCGACATGTCCATATCCTCATTAACCATATTGTCTGATTCAATTATTTTTTCTTTCAAACGTTCTGCCATGCACCCTAGCACAACCCCTTTTGGAGGAACAACTGACTTTGCTCATCCCTTTTCAACAATGTTTTTTTTGCTTTCACCAGCTAACTCGCCTTACGATTCGCTGGTTAGTTGGTGAAAGCGCTGCCTTTCACCAGCTAACTGGTCGTAAAATCGCACTGTGCGCTTGTGAAAGCTCTAACTTAGCCCAAAATGGAATTTCACCTCCAAAACTGCAATTCCATCAAAACTCAATGTGTCTCTGCTTATTCAACAATAACTAAAAATGATCTACGTGCTCATAAAGCGAGCTTATTTTCCTGTCTATTCCTACATCTAGCCAATAGAAGTATATTGATCAAGTAAAAGCATACTTCCAATACAGCCAAGTGAGAAACTGATTTACTAATATCATGTTGAATCTTGACCCGAACAATAATAAAGACCATATTATGAAGAAAAGAGATTTGAACGGATGATAAAAACAATCTCCTTCTGACAAAAATATCCTTGGATTGATGTTGCTCATAGAATCTAAATAGCCAGCAATAGGGTCATCGAATTCATAAATAAGTACCTTTTTGTACTACTGATCCAACTGACTGTGTTGCAGCTGCTCTTCTTTTCCTTCACAAAACTCAATGCCGAATGTAGACTGCTTGATCTCTGCTGGAGGAAAATATAAACTAAATTTTTGATCTGAACCTATCTGCTCCTCTTTACCATTACTCTCTTCATATGTACTACAATCTGCCTTTGTTCGCCATTCTAAAAAATATGGGCTGCCCATAGCATGTGCTATGGATACAAATCTAAGATTTAGGTCTTCACTGTTATTGGGATCAAGAGACTCATGACTAATATCAATTACAGCATCATCAAATTCTTGATCATGATTCTCGTGCTGTAGCTGAAGATTAGACAGTCCCTGCAAATCTAGAAATTGTAGGCTGTCCATAGCATGTTCTGCAGATCTGAAACTGTCACTTGTAAATCTATCAATCTGCTCAACATCTTCAAGGTCTTAAGAGAGAAAAATCTAATCTTCATGAAAACTTACAATAGTAGATGTGTTTGCTATGATGTCAAAAGCATCACTAAGGTTGTCATAGTGTGGATTATTGATCTCCTGATCATGATGAAGATTATTCTCTACAACAACATACTCTTTACGAAGTTCTAATTTCGAAGGATTGAATTCATGACAACACTCGAGAAAAAGAAGATCAGCTGAAAATTGGTCTTTACAAAACACATGAAAAGCAGCATGAAAATCTGCTAAAGAGCTGACACTTGCATCTGGAAGAGACTGGCACCAGTCAAGAGCAATTCCCTCTAAAGAAAATTTGAACAGCTTAATTTGAACATCTTCATGTACAATTTCAAGCCGGTCAATGAAGTCATGGAAACCCAGCAAATGTTCAGCTGGTACTTCCCACTTCTCTCCATGAAATCTGGGGATACTATAGTCCCATTCATCTCTAGTAGGTAATGGATGAGGGTAACCAGAAATACTTGAGAAATTACAGAACGCATACCTCTTTGCTAAGATTTGATTCATTTATATACCAGTGGAGTCGCCAACAGATCCATCCTTCATGGAGTCACCAAATAGATTATTACAACTGAAATAATGTCCAGGCTTTATCTATCATAAAAGTTGGATCTATGTTGTCTCCCAAGGAAGCTGAGCTTCAATCTCCTCTCCCTGGCAACGATGCCATTTTGTTATCACTCCAAGAAACTCCTTAGGGTTGTAGGCTAGGGATTCTTGGTAACTTTATAAATCATGAACAATGAAAGTGTGGATCAATGGGATAATAGAGAGTAGCTAATGAGAAGACAAATCGAAATGCAATCGAATGAAAAAGTGCTTTTAGGAATCAATGAACAGACAGAGTAATATCAAAAGGTATGGAGAAAATTGATCTAGATAATCAAGTACAACAGTGTGTAGGATGATACAAGCCAGCAAGAATTCCTTTAGTTCAAGTTTATGAGCTAAATAAGAAGATGACAGTTCTTAATAGCTGAGCTAAACTAAAATAAAGTACAGAACATGGAATAGATGAAGAAATATGTCATTAACAACAAAAGAAGACTGATTCTATATTGAAACATAAGTGTCTTAGTACAATAGCCAAAGAGTATCCAAAATTGAACCCCCTAGTGCTCCAAATGTCTTTGGCTTTATAGCCTTACAAGATGAAATCTAGATACTTGAAAGATGGATCAGATTTACTAAAAATACTCAAATCAAAACAGATACAACAAGTGTAGGATGAGATCCTATAAAAATGGATCTAGAATGGAAAATCAAAACAAAATAGGAAAGGTCCTATTTAATGATCTCTAAAAATAGTAGATTGTTGATGAAGTGTAGTTTTAGCCTCCCAAGGTTGTTTGAGTTGGTCCTCCAAAGACAAAATTCGAATTGGGTGATGTGTCACTTGATCCCTATCATTTTTCCCTTAAAAATGACCAAATCTAGTAAAAACATTCCCTTTTGACTTTCATCTCCAAGAATGGCCTTCAGATTTTGATTTGATAATTCATAACCAACTTATTGAAGAAGGTTTCAAACCATTCAAACCCAAAAAATCCTGATCTGGGCAAAAATTTGGCTATTCTGGCCATGACAGGATTTCACCAGCTAATTTACCCAAAAATATGCTCCTTAGCTGGTGAAAGGCAGAGCTTTCACCAGCTAACTAGTTATAATTCTGCCTTCTGCGTTGGTGAAAGTGCATATTTTTTCAAAATCAACTTTCTCAGTCATGGAGAGTCCGTTTTGCATTCTTAAATAGTCGATCGACATCTACAAATCCTAGGCTTTCCAATGGTGCTTTAAAATCTGCATTTGGAGCCTAGGAAGCTATCAAAATTTTCCCTACAAGATTAGGCATCGTTCTTTCAAAAATGACAGTGTGTTTTTTATCGCTAACAGATACTAATGTTTCAATCCCACCAAATGTAGTATACAAAATTAAAAGGGACTGAGTCAAAACTAGCTATTGTTACATCCATTAACCACTCCTCAACATAGACATCCAAATTGGCATGATTCCAATTCACTTTAGAATTAAAATTCCTAATGAGGCCCCACACCTGAGTCATGAAGGGATAGGATATGCAAAGGTGAGAAATAGTTTCCTCTTCATTTCTAGACAGAGAAAATCTATTGGGCCCAGTCCATCCACACTCTAGCCCATTATCCCATGTCAATTACTTATTTCTAAGAGCAAGCCATAGGAAAATTTTAGACTTCAAAGGGATGTGAACCTTCCAAACTCGTTCCCACCACCATAAGGACCATTAAAATATGCTTATAATTGCAATTTGCATCCAAGTTTGATGGTGAATTCACCAATCAATGCATTATTTGACCATGCAAGAGAGTTGTGGCCTTGTTCGACTAACTTTATATGATTATAGCATAACTTTCCATTGTAGTTGTGCCAGTCCTCTACATGCTCACCAATCAACCAATTATTTTCCTCAAACTTCCACCCCTATATCCCAATATGGGAATGATATTATGCTCCAACATCCGATAGAGAATAGTTATCCTGGTTGTGAAGGAGTCCCAAAGAATCCTTAAAAAGTCAAAATTCTCCATCTGTGTCAGCCCATAGATCCTTTCCTATTCTAATATTCTTACCATTCCAAATATTACACACGAGCCATTTTCCAACAAGTAGTAAATCATTTACTAGAGATTTCCAAATGATGGAACCATTCTTCAAAAGAGAAAATTTCAAAATATTTGTATTTCATCACTCTTCCCCAAAGGGCCATCATCCAGATTTATGAGCAGAACAAAATGAAACCATAAATTTAATATATTAACACGGAGACACATTGAACAATAACAAAGATACAATGTTAGGTAGCTAGAGAGGTAGTGGGGGGCGGGGTGGAAGGCCCATAGTGGAGGCCATTCAATGTAAGGTGGACTAACTCCACTATAATATTAAATAAGGCTTATTATGGTAGATAGTTAGATATAATAAATGTAAGAGGAATTCTGCTTCTATAAGGTTCCTCATCTAGAATGTTCTTAGGTGGTTGGTTTCACTATATAAAGGGGTTCATGCAATGTAATGAGATATGAAGAGAAGTATTTTATTTGGAGCGGTATCTCAATAGGAGGATGTCCCCTCAAAGAGGCAAGTGAACAGGAGAGTATCTCTTCCATAATAGGATCCATTGTACGGTGTTTCCCTACCTAAAGGGTTTGACATAATAAAGTGGTGGTTTTATATATTGTTTCATATATCTTATGTGGTGATTGTATTCATATATATTTGGTACTATTGTGGTATTTTGAATTCATGTCTTTGGTACTTAACAAGTGGTATCAGAGAACTTTACTTAGAAAGAAGTGTGGGAAAATTGTTTTTATTTTTTAGTTTTGAAGAGAACAAAAAGAGGGCCACGACATTTTAGAATATTTATGTATATTTCTATACAAAACTTGTAGAAAATGTTTGTATATCTGAGTTTATCCCAGAACCCAATTTAAAAAAACATTTGTCTGAAATGGAGTCCGAGAAGTCAAGGTATAAACATTTAAAATCTATAATTTTTCAAGTTTTTTTCCATGGATGACGACACAATTTTTTTATTTATGTAGCAGTCGAGGGGTGAAATTGAAAAAAACAAATTACATATCTGAGTTCCTCTTTAAAAAATAATCGATTTCAAAAAAAAACACCCAAATCGAAGCTCCAGAGGTAAATATATAATTGATTTAAAATCAATCATTTTGGGGGGTTTTTTGTGATGACAACGGGACTGCAGAGTTCATAACTTTTCACAAGGTATTTAGATTGCTATCATATCAGTATCATTAGATAAATCATTTTAAGAGAATTATTTTGATATATTATATGTTGTGTTTCCAATGGATATTGAATCTGAACTCCTCATGGGCATTCTATAGAAGATTTAAGCCATTGAGCAACATTTTCATGAGGCGAAACAAATTATTACAGATAATTGTCACAATATTCAAAGGACATTGGATGGATTGTAGGAGAGATATCTTATGGAAAATATCAGGGATACATATAATCATGAAGTATATGTTTGGTATGATTTCGAGGCAGATTGTGATGATTGGTATATGGATACTTGTCATTTTTGGGATGACAACCGCTTTCGTATTTTATTTGATGACTCTAATCCACCTTCTATAGAGAACATCAATGTGAAAAATAAGGAGGTAGTTATGATTACCAATGTCTAGAATACAAATTCTACATTGTTATTATTCCTTCTAGATTCATCTTTGACCATTTCCCACTATGTGGATGGATATTCTTATTTGGATCCACATGATAGGTGTCAGTATTTGGAGCATCATTTTTAGTTGGTTATTGGGTGTTGATATATTCTGCATGGAGTTCACATGATTACTTGGACATGGGACCCTAGATTACAATGGCGGTTGGACTACTTTAACATGGTGATTCTCATTTCTCAATGGGGACCTAGTTTTCTAGTCTACTTATGCACTATGGTCCACACTTATCCATGGAACCGTGGTATATGGTTGTACACAAAGTGTTGAGGACAACACCTTCATAAGGGAGATGGAATGTTAGGGATCTATATAGGTAGGTGGGGGGTCTAAGGTCCCATAGTGGATTTCATTCAATGTAAAGTGGACTAGGTCCACTATAGTATTAAATAAGGCCCATTATGGTAGTTAGTTAGATATAATAAATGTAAGAAGACTTTTTCTTCAAGAAGGTTCCTCCTCTAGAATGTTCTTAGGTGGTTGGTTGCACTATATAAAGGGTTTCATGCAATGTAATGACATATGAAGAGACATATTGTATTTGGAGAGGTATCTCAATAGGAGGATGCCTCCTCGAAGAGGCAAGTGAACATGAGAGAATTCTTTCCATAATAAGATCCATTGTATGGTGTTTCCCTACCTCAAGGGTTTTCTATAATAAAGTGTGGCTTTTATATATTCTCCTTGGATCTATTATGGTGTATTTTGTATTCATATATTTGGTACTTAACATACAGTAAAACATGAATTTTATTAAATAAGAAATATGATGAAAACTATAAAATGCAGACTGAAAACAAACTTGCTAGAATGGTGGCATCTTATCTCTCAAAAGAGATGTGACGACTATCCTCATTCGTAAGAAGATGAGTACCATGAGCCTTTGAATAGCTTTTTACAATAAACATGAATTCCAAAACCCTATAAATCCAAAAAAATAACCCTAGGAGATGAAGCGCCAAAAGCCATGTGGGCCCTGTTGGGGTAAGTTAGTATATCAACTTCCTGGGGTCGTAACTTTTTCATACGATCTCTATTTAGGTTGCACGATGGCTTGTTGGAAAGGTATTGAGGAGGATATTAACTTATATTTATCCACCAAATCCATCGGCCATCACCGAGGTTCCCTATTGTGAAATAACATCGTTTAGGCCCTCAAACTGGCCCAGAAAGTTTGTGACCTAAAAAACTGCTAAAACTAGAAAGTTTCCAAAAACCTATTTTGAGTCAGTTGGAAAAGGTTGGTGTCCATAGAGATCCTCCTGGATCAATCCTACCCCCTTAGGAATAAATGGTCTTCATTACATTGAGTTCTCACATCATATGAGGAGGTTTCTACTGAATTTGGCCCCACGTGAGCCACTTTCCTTGGTGCAAGAGCTTCCCTGCTTTGACAACCTGATAAAGTTGGATCCTCTATTGGTGAGTTCCCTTGATTTGTGTGTCTATGATATGATCATTGGATGCATGTTCCATTCTATCATGGTTGAGTTCTTTTGGTGTGAATTGTTCTTCTATCTTTGAGGTGTTCAATAATGGTGGAAAATAAGGTTGAAAGAGGTCCACATTGAACATTGGGTGTAAGCGAAGGAAGGGGGGAAGGCTGTGCTCAAAAGATTTTCCACCGACAATATTGGTGATAGTGAAAGGTACATAATGGAGTGGATGAAGCTTCCGATCAGGCCCTGTAAGGTGTTCTTTATGTAAGTGCAACCAAACTTTGTCTCCCACATGAAACTGGTGTGGCACTTGATGTTTATCATGGTGTTACTTGTACTTGGCATTGGACTTCTTTAAGATATCATGAACCTGTTGGAAGATGTGTTGTTCCACTCAATGAACTAGGTGTCTTTTTCAGCCTCAGTTGGATCATGCGATGAGTCTACCTAGGTGGCCTCAAGGGGTAGTGCAACATCCATGGGACCCAATGGTTGAAATCTCAACCCCACCTGAAAGAGGTTGTGGTTGATCAAGCAATGTATGGCTTTGTTTCAACTGTAATGAAAATAGGGAAGACTCTCATCCCAGGTGTGGGGATGCTTGGCATTGTACATGCAGAGGATGTGCATGATCATCTGGTTGACGACCTTTGTTTTTTCATCTGTTTAGGGGTAGAATGCAGTGGACTTAGTGAAATTGGTATCCAGCACTAACCAGAGGCTTGATGAGAATGTGTTGAGGAACCATATGTCCCAATATGAGATAATTCTTTTTGGGATCCCAAAGAGTACCCAAAATCATTCAAGAAAGATCTTGGTATTGGCCTTTGTTGTGATGCTCTTCATGCAGGCGACCAGAATTTCCATCCTGGAAAAACGATCAACAACCAAGAAAACACAGTCATTTCCCTGCTTGGTGGACATAAGGCTTGACATGTAGGCCATTGAGATGGATTCTTAGAGCCTATCAGGTGTAGAAAAAGGAGTGTACATGCCTTGTTTCTTAGTGGCTAGTTTGGAAATAACGCAGGCAGTGTAGAACCAAATATACTTGTTGACATCCCGTCGAAGTTTCATCTAGTAGACATTTTGCTACAATACTGGCACTATTTTTTTCACACCAAAGTGTCCTACCACCCGATTGTAGTGGGATTCAAAAATAATCTATGATCTCTCTCTTTATGGAACACAGAGATGGCCCAAATGGCACATAAGCCCATACTGAAGATGGAAATTAGTGGCAATTGTGTTTGCACCCAACATATGGTAGGTGTTGGCGAAGCCAGGATCTTTCTCATAGAGGTGGGGCCATATAAAGGTATCATGGATGTAAGATTCTAGAATTGTGGTGATTTTGATTACTAGAATTCAGTTGAGGAAATCAATGACTCGGTTGGTACGTAATTTTTTATACTTGATGTTGAGGTGGAACTACTGCAAATATGTGGACCACTTGTTATGGCAGTCATTCTTCAATTTTCCTTGTGTCTGCATGAAGTGCAATGGCTTATGATCAGTGTGGATGACTATCTCCTTCCTAATATTGTAATTCCTCTACTAGCGGAAATCTTGCACAATGGAGTAAATTTATTTTTCATAAGTAGGGTACTTACGAACAACATCGCATAGTGTCTCACTATGATAGGCCAAGGGTGGCCATGCTGAGTGAGGACTTTGCCCACAACATACTTTGAAGCATATGTCTCGATCTCAAAGGTATTTTGCAAGTAAGGTAATGAAAGAATTATGGTTGATCACAAGCATTATTCATATCATTGAATGCTTTCTGTTAGGAAAATCTGCACATAAAGTTTTCCTTACTACCACCCCTGAGTGCCCATGCAATATGGGAGAATCCCAACACGATCCTATGATAGAAATTGGTAAGGAACAAGAAGCTCTAAAGCTCAATGAGCATGGTTGGGTTTTGCTAGTCATGGATGACTTGCATCTTGGTTGGATCAACATGCACACCATGTGCATAAAAAATGTAGCCTAGGTATTGGACCCTGTCCATGCCAAAGGAGAATTTTTCCAAGTTGGAATATAGCTTGTGTTTTCATAGATTGTGTATAACATATTGAATATGTTGTAAGTGTTCTTCCCAAGTCTTGTTGTAGATGAGAATGTCATCCAGATAAACCACCAAAAAATAATTAGTGAAAGGCTGCAAGATATCATCCATCATCCTCATGAAAGTTGATGGGGAATTTGTCAAACCAAAGGGCATGACCATCTATTTAAAATTACCTTATTTTGACTTGAAGGAAGTTTTCCATACATATGTCTACTCTATTGGGACCTGATGGTAGCTAGACTTCAAATCAACCTTACTAAATTGTTTCCCCTCCTTGAGATGATTAAGGATATTGTCGATTCATGGAATCAGGTACCTTTTCTTGAATGTGATTTTATTTAGGGCCCGATAATCAATGCAAAGTCACCAGGTCCCATATTTCTTATGCTCCAACATGATTTCTCTTCCAAAAGGTGATGATTTGGGTCGGATGTTCCCCTTCTGGAGTAGTCTTGGATTTGACGTTTCATCTCATCATTTTAGAGGAGAGAGTGGTGATAGATTGGCCTGTTGGGTAGCGATGCATCAAGGGTTAGATCAATGGGATGCTTGACCTGAAAATGTAGAGGTACCCCAATAGGTGATGAGAATATTTCTTTGTATTCTTTGATGACATTATCCACTTGATTCTATTGCATGGAGAGGTCGGTCACAAAGGCCATGGATGTGGATGAAACCTTTCACTCATTCTGAGAGTGAATCACAAAGAAGACAAACTTATCAGTATGAGAAATGAACTTCCTTTATTGATTGGAAGAGATCAAGGAAATAACACTAGGTGGGACTACCTCAGGTATCCTGTACAATTTCATGTTTAAAGTAATAATAACATTGTGAGGCCTTGACTCATATACAACATGAAATTTCCATAAATAATATTGTCCCAAAATAACATCACAAACTTCAAGGGGAGAAAGATAACACACTACCTCATCTTTGAATGACTTGATGTCGTATGACATGCAACATTGTTGGTTGATGCGAATATCGCTTCCTTGATAAAGCCATCTGATGGTGTAAGGTTGTGGGTGCAGAGTTGTCTACAGGTCTAGCTACTTGATGAACTATGCTGAGATAATGTTCTTATGGATACTGCTATTAATGATGAAGTGAAATAGAGTTCCTTTTACCCACATCTATGAATGAAAGAGGCGCTCACCTTCCTACGACTCATCAGGTTCAATGGGATGGATCTTGGTGGTAGCAATGGTGGAATTAGGTTTTACATCAATGATCCATCTCCCCTTTTCTAGTTTTGATTCAAATTTAGAACCATCATCTGACTCAGAGGATTTTACCTCAGCCTCCAATGAAAAATTTGAGAAGCTATCAACAATGTTATACTCGGGGCTCTTTTGGAAGTGACACCACTTACCGATATATTTCTTCATCTTCCCATTGTCCTTCTTTTATTGCGACTTGGGATGGTTTTCCTAAGTTTTCCCATATTTTCTTTGTCCTTTGTTCTATGGCTTGGTGATTCCCTTTCTTTTCTTCCACTATGAGGGGTTACCAAACCCAAACTACAGTGTCTTTTTTTTAGGCTTCTGCTCAATTTTGACGACATATAGATAGGTTGTTCCCAAGGATTACATGTCCAAAAACTCCACTTTTGTCTGGATGTATCTATGAAAAACCCCATGGTACTTTAGCACCATATGTCACTCACAATATTTGATACCCATATTGGTTTGCAAGGTATGGAAGACATTAGTGAACTATGACACTATTTGGTCTCCTTCTTGTTGCAGTGTCCTCCATCTTGTATATAAGTTGACATAAATTCCAACAAGGTAGTATTGTTGCTTAATAACATCCCTAAAGGAACCCCAAGTGGGTGCAACTACAAATAATATGGATCCCTCTATTTCCCTTTTATCAAAAAAATTCTCCCACCAATATTTGACATGGGGGATGGCCTTGAGGAGAGCAAATATAATATTTTCTCTATCGGAAAATTTGTGGAGAGAAAAATACCCTTCTAGAAGGTTTAACCATTTATCTACGAAATCTGCATCTATTTGACCTTCAAATATAGGAATACCAAAATTGATATGTACCTTTAAGGGGGAGGTGCCTCCTCTTAAGGTGGATGTATCACTTGTCGACAACCATCAAAGGATTTGTTCAAATTTGTCCATCATCTCATTCCTCTGTCGCTCATGGTATTCCTTGAGAAACATTTTGAAAGGATCTCTTGTCCCATCATATTTATTTTCACCCACCATGGATGGTTTCTTGGGAGTGCGAGAGTATTTTTCCTCAAGAGAAACAAGCTTGAGACCCAACTCTTTCTACCCTGATCGCATCTAGGACATGCATAAAAAATGACAAGGAGCAGACCACTCTAATACCACTGATCCGGATTGATAAGAGCAACGAAATGAAACCACATATTTATGATATTAACATAGAGACATAGTGAACAATAACAAAGATACAGTAAATCTTGACTTCTATTAAATAAGAAATATGTTGAAAACTGTAAAATGCAGACTGAAAACAAGCTTGCTAGAACGGTGGTAACTTGTCTTTGAGAAGAGGTGTGATGGCTACACTCAATCACAAGAGTATGAGTACCATGAGGGTCTAAAGGATTTTTTACAATAAACATGAATTCCAAAATCCTAGACATCCAAAAATATAACCCCAGGAGATGAAGTGCCAAAATTCATGTGGGCCTCATTGGGGTAAGTTAGTACATGAACTTCTCAGGGTCATAAATTTTACATACCATCTTTGTTTAGGGTGCATGATAGCTCGTTGGAAAGGTATTGACAAGGAGATTAATTTAGGGGGGATGAATAAAATCCTTTGGCCATTTTTTAGGCACACAATCATTAAAAAAACATTGTTTAGGCCCTCAAAATGGACCAGAAGTTTGGGACCCAAAAAAATGCTATAAATAGTAAGTTTCCAAAAAATATTTTGAGCCTGTTGGAAAAGGTTGGTGGCCACTGAGATCCTCCTGGATTAGACCATGCTTTCGGAAAGTGTCCAAGGGATTTTTTTGGCAATCACTTGGATGAAAATAAAATCCCCCCACGCCCACAACACTTATTTTGGGTAATGGTAGACCACTTGACTAGTGGAATACCATATCATTCTCAAATTCTATACCATATAAAGGGAAAATTAATTTTCTTAATACTCTTTAAAAATTCCCTTTGGCACCTTGGCGATGGATGTTTAGTATACATGGATGATTTATAGAAACAATTTAAGAAGTACCATCCTTCAAAATCATGAAAACCACCTATTTACCCAAACAAAGATACAAGATTCAATCATATTGAATAGCTATAGCCAGTCCTTGAACTCATAGGAATTTGTCTTAATATTAAATGCTAGATAATTAAATATTTCTTCTAATCTTTTTCGAGGGAACAAGAGACCACTTTCCAAAAGTGGAGTCAATTCTTCCTGAGAACATGAAAATTGTATACACAACTTCATCCAGCTCATTTTCATCTCTTTATCCATGCAAAAAAGTTCCAATATTCGTCAATGAATTGAAATTGACGCAACCCGCCCCTCACCGAGCAAGTCGCTCCACCAGGACCTTCTTCTACCATGGGCCCGAAGAGTCAAAGTACTCTTCCTCTCCTCTCGGGAGTCCACTACCCACAGTAGGCTCCTTCTGCGATTTTCCCTTCGGATATCGGGAATTCGGACTTCGGGAGTTCGCAGTTTATGCGAACATAGTTTACATGCAAGCAAAACCCCGAACCCCGATGGTCGATGGGTCAGCTGCTTCTATTCGGGGATTTCCCTATCGGGAAATCGGAGTATGCGATGTCCTGAACCCTTGACACCACAAAGTCCCGAACCCCGAACTCCGATAGCACATGCAGACTTGGACCTCTCACCTGCGAATTCCGATGTATTTCCACCTGTGTCCCACTTTGTCTTGGGGACCCACCTTGCCACATCCTCTCCGGGATTTCGCGGATCGCGAATCCGTAGTGTAAGTTTCCTTTGGTGTCGAAAACCCCGAAATGCCGAACCCCGATATCCGGGATCTGATGCCACCTGTCCCTCCGATGATCGACGGCTCCTGTTACTTCGGGAAATCGGAACTCGGGAGTTCACGGGGCGTAAATA
>JZKD02S2216067.1:222086-270436 GCA_000966675.3 Picea glauca | reverse complement strand
CAAGCAGAGAAACAATTGAAACTCATTCCCTCCGGTTCCTAACCTCATATGCAATTACATAAGCAGCATATAACAGATAAGCATAGAAAGAAGCAAGTATGCAACAACATAATACCAATAACACAAAAAGATCAAACACATCCATGGAATTGAATTAAAACTCTTCCTATTAATTCAATAACTGTACATGGAGGTTCTTCATAGACTCTCTGCTCTGTTCTTCCTGCTCCTCTTGCTAATACTGAATAATAATCCTACAATGATACAAGGGAGGGTGTCTATACTCCGTTTTCCCTCTCGAAAGGTGACTGTCTAATCTAGACTTAATTACCCTATCTAACTGCATTAAACTTAAGTAAATGCCTCATCTAGCTAAGGACGAGAGCTTATCTGCTCAAGGTCCGTTACATGTACAAATGCGCTTCATCACATCAGATATTAATGTTTGGCGCCGTCAAGTTCAATGTTCCCAAAATTTGAATGCTGGCGCTCTCCAGCTGTTCCTTTGCCCCCACGCGCTGGCTCGCTTGATTTTGTGAGTGATGCTCCTGCATCAGAAATTCCTTAAGATAAACTACACCAAATAGGAATACATCATCAACAAAAAGTATACAAGAAAATAAATTCATATGGAAATACTTTGAGACCTTTAATATTTCAATAACTTCTCTCATGTTTCATAAGTTTACTGAGCCCTTCCACTACCAAGAGAAAGAGAAAATGTACACCCTTTCCTAAGCCCCATCTAAGCTCCAAGGAAATTAGAAGGGGATCCACTGATGAATATTGCAAAGGATTCTGATTAAATACATCTTAGGATCTATAATGTCCCCATCCACTAATAGGTCAGAAAATGCCACTACTCAGACACTTCACTTATCTCTGATACCATTTTTCAACATCCCCAACCACCAACAGGTCGAGAAACACCACTATTCAGACACTTCACTTAGCTCTGATACCATTTTGTAACATCCCTAGCCACCAACAGGCTGGGCAATGTCACTCCTACATCTCTGCTACTCTACTCTGATCTATGACAGCTACAACCTTGAACTTCTAGGCTATGCCACACAGAGATACTTGCGAAAAAACATGCACATCGATATAAACATAGAATGACTATTCTACATATATATAACATATTAATGTAGAAATAATAGTAAGCTTGCACATGCAACATATAGAACATGCACATGCAATACTCAGCAATTACAACATATGTATCAATACACAACATGTAAATGAACATAAAAGTGGTAATTATATTTTATTAGAAGGCCACCAATTGCGTCCAGACCTTCCATGAGCCTGTCAACCTTAGACCACACTACTCATCACGCTTAGCAGTGGTCACCCCCAAGCTAGGACTAAAATCCACCGGGAGTGGGAATTCTAGGCTTGGAAAAGACAACAAGCAAGTTGTAAAAACAAATAGGAAGGATATTTAATCCTAGAAGCCACTTACGCCCACAACCCATAGACCCTCATTCCCCACACGCCTGATCCACCCCAGGAGGGTACACCTTCACTAATACAATTCCATCCGCTACTACACCTCCCTTACCTTAGGCTTCAACAATAGGTTGGATTGGAATTCTTAGATTACTATAGCTGCTACAGAACTCCTCTCCAGGAGAACTCACTTCTCATCATACTCTCTCACATAGGTGAGTTGCTTCAAAGGCCTGACAACCTGCTTCTTCAAATCAGATCTTATGTCAAATGGACATAGGTGATGTCAACAACAGAAAGTCACATAGTTTAAGAGGAAGGATTCTCTCCTAGGAGACACTTATGCCCACTACCCACAGACTCTCATTCCCCACATGTCTTTCCCACCATAGGATCATACACCTTCATTGCCACACAATCAATCGACTTCTCCACCTCCCTTCTGGGGCTTCAACAACAGGTTGGACCTGAATTCTCAGAGCTCTATTGCATCTATGGGACTCCCTCCAGGAGAACTCACTTCCTTAACACACTCTCTCACATGGAGAGAGTTGCTCATAGGACTAGCAACCTACCTCTTCAACCATGGGCCTGACAACCCAATTATTCAACCAACTTCATCTCAATTCTATCAAGGTGAGGACAAAAACAAATCTTAGTAAGACACAAACTATGGTATCAATCCACACTCAGTCAAGGAACTGTGTAGGCTACAACAACCAACAATTATGACACAACATGGCTCAGACAATTATAGGGTTCCCAAACTTCATAGGATACACACAATATAACTCCAGTATCCCTGTTGGTTCCCAAGGTCCATGCTAGATACAAAGGAGATGATGAAGGATAACTCATTTAATATGTGAATCCTTGGTGAATTTTGAGAAGGGTGACAGACTTCTAAAGAATCGTAAGGGTCATGAGGAGACTCTAGACTGGTCCCCCGCTACTAGGATGGGGAGAAACCCTGAATTGTTGGATTTCCCAGCTATAATTGCATTCTCCCAGGTCGACACTTGTCTTCCTGTAGCCGTATGTGTTCCACTTCACACTCGTTCCCTTTTCCGGGAGCTTAGGACAACACCATTCATGTCCACCTTAGCCTTTAGGAAATAATAATAATAAAATATTATTCCCTTAGAGGTAATCCCTCTAGCTTAGCCTCTAGACCTAAACACTTATCCCCCTCCCTCACCCTACCTAGTGGAGCTTAGTCCCCCATGACTCTTTCTTCGTGGTTGGTCTACACGTAGTGATGTAATTATATTAAATATGTGAGCATTCACACATATACAATAGTAGGCTCACTAGCCTTTGCATCTAGGTTCTTTGGCCTAATCACAACATAAGCCTATGATCTTATTATAACTCGGCTCACCATCCTATCAAATATGTTTACAATTCATAATTACAACTGGGGATCTACCTGGGAATATTACAATCCCCTCCCCTTATTATTACATTGTCCTCAGTGAAGCTTGCTTATACATATACAATTCAAATATCCTTCAAAAATATCCAAGGTTTAGCTATTGGAAGCTTATTATCCACCTGGTGCTCTACTTTCAAGCACCAATTCTGGTGTGCATACTGTAGTTGAAATTCAATTGCTCTATTCCATAGAGTTTCTTCAAGAAAGAATTCAGCTCATTGTTCCTTGTTACATGCTTCGATTAAACCTCATTGAAAGCACCGACTAGCTGTAGATCCATGACATTCCACACAGCCTTAGATCTCACTGTTGATAAATTCTTAGCATGGCTATGAATCCACAAACATAAACACTCTTCTCCTACACCTTTTTATTGAGAAGACCTTCCACCCCTGAACAGGGCTATGAATCCATTGGGGCAATGGTTTCCCAAGATATCCATGGTCCACAATCCATATCAACATGGTCTATTCCAAGGTACCAAACCTCAACATCACTCCAACCAATGGTCTCTCATTCCCCACATGCATATCCCACCCCAGGAGTGTACACCTTCTCTGTCACATAGTCCATCGACTGCTACACCTCCCTCTCCTTGGGCTTCAACAACATGTCGGATCATGAAGTCTCAGAGCACTATGGCTCCTAGAGTTCCAACTTCCCTCATATATCTCCAATCAACATATTCCCCGAGCTACTCTTTGTAGTCAACATTCTAACTTTGATCAACATCATCTCATCTGCATCACCCACATGCAATTATCATGAGAAAACATAAAAGAATTATTTTAGGAACTCCAACTTAGTTGAAAAGGGAATTAAACTTTTCCCCAAAACATGAAATTCTATTTCATAATTCTTCTTGGTTGTTTCCATATTATGAATGCAACTATCCTTATGGTTTTCTGAACAAGAAAATTTCCTATAGTCAATGCTCATGTGACTACTTGAATTGCAAATTTCACGTTGCCATGTCTAACACCTCCTTGAAATGTCCTCAACTTCACGAGTTCACAACATTTCAGCTATTAGTAATAATTATTTCCATGCAATAATATATATGCATGTACTTACAAAACACATTCAACCATTGCATTTAGTACACAATTATATCACTTACTATGCACAAGTGCAATTCTCAATGCATACTTATTCAGTGCACCTTGCATTGAATTACATAATTATCTTTATCTCAGTCATGTATCTCACCATCCATACGTTGGAATTTTGGCCAATGTGTTGACACATTCTCCACACACTTCCTATTGTCTTCCCAATTAATTGGATGCCTTCCTTTTCGACCCAAACACTACACCAAGAATATAATTTTGTGGTATTCATTAGTGTTAGAAAAAAGGTTGTAGTCCAAGTTTTATTTAAAGGTAGGAATATTTTAGTACCTGTGTAGCTCATAACCTTTCCATATCCATGCTTTGACATATCCAACCATGTCCTGGTCTCATACATGACTAGCTTACTGGAATTCATTCCTATAACAAGTTCTTATCTTTTAATTCTTTGGTTAATACCCCATAACCAATTTAACATGACATTCTACTATGTCAGTGTGTGCATTCAGAAGATAAAAATCTTTGAATTAATACAGGCCTCCAGCCTTTACCACATCCAGTGGTATGCATTCAAATAATATAATCATGTGATTTTATAAAATAACTCTGGATGAGGAAATTCTTACCTAAATTCCCTTCAACAATTATGCAAAAAGAGTAATAAAAACTCATGCTTGCATGAATTCCATTAATAAATTTGATGTTACCTATATTATTTATGGCAGTAGAAGATTTCATGCTTATTTTATCAAACCTAACCAACCTTTAAGTTTCTATTGCTTCTTTACATATATAGAAACATCATCAACAACACTTGCAACATGAAAGAATTATTTTTCTCCTTATGGTTGTTCAACCAACCCTAATTCAACTACTGCAATGCTACCACAATTTCAGCAACTTCTTTCCCATGTGCAACTTTTCCTTGCTGGTCCCAAAGGTCTTCAATTCTTCCCGGATTCCTAAATCTTCTTGTGCTCTCATTGTAGTCACCGTGCATGACTATTTTTGTCCTGAGCACTTTCTAGCCAAATCACTCTTGGTTTCCTTTTCATTTCCATCTAATTACTAATGTTGACGCTAACCTTCAACTTTTATTTGTTTTCTAGATCCATCTATCCCAACTATCTTCAAACTTGACTTACCTATCCAATCTCTAGCATACTATAAGGATGAACATATGCTCCCTTTTTCTAGTTGCATAGAATCAAATGAAAGACCTTCTTTTACCTTACCATCATAGATTCAAGTGCTACCTCCAACCTTTTGGGTTGTCACTCATGGCTCTATGTTACTTAATATGGTTTTCTTTTTAGGCACCATCTCCTTTGCATTCAAAACCATGTATAGAACCTTTTTATTCCTCCTAGTTCCTTATTAATTTCTCTTTAGAAGTCACTTCACTTTTAAATTATTCTTGACTTGATATCTCCATGCTCTTATGGAAATACCTTCACACCCTTGGAGTGCATCAACAATCCTCTACTATTCTAGCTTTCCTTCCTAGAGTGTTGACATGCATTCCTATTAGCTTGATATCTATCTCATGATTTCTTCTTCCATTATCTTATGATGTTCATGGAACTAAATCCATCCAAGAGATTTTCCTTGTCTACTTTGCATACTTGCCACCACATATTATGCTCATATTAATTTTCCGTATTCCCCTATTACTTGGATCCCTCTGATCCAATTCCTTCATGACCCAATTATATTTCCAGACATGTTCTCTGGGTAACCTTGGATAGTTAACACCAACCTCTTTCTTAAAGAAATTTGGTTTAGCCTTTCCGTGACTGATCATATCAGCACTAGTATTATCTTCATGAATTATTATTTTATCCTGACTTGACCCATCTGATTTTTCAAACTAACTAGAAAAGTCAACTTTTGTCATGCCATATTTGATTACCTTCATGCCATGCTTCCACTGTGCACTTTGTTATAAATAATGGAGGTTCTACCTCTAATCTATAGGATTGATCTTTGGAGATGTCATATCTTGTCTCCAAACTCTTCCATATTCCATAAAGCCTTCCATATTCCCATGCACTGCATCTCCATATGAACTTATGGTTAAGACATTATCATGTATCGCAGATGCATTTCTCCACCTACCATTAATAGTTGATGTGAAAATATTGTCACCTGGACTGTCTTCCGCAAAAACTGATTTCATTTGGGGTTTCCATGTTGCTTATTGAACCCAACATCTAATCCAATGACTTCATAAATATTTCAATGCAAATGAAGAATCGTCTATGTCCTTCTTTCTTCGATCTGTATTCATCTCTAGAATTTTTTTTGAAATTTTTTATTTTATTTTAATGTAATCTTTACATCTCGAATCATCTTTTCGAGACCTTTCCAGTGACTTCTTCCTTTCTCAATTATGAGCCTTGAGCAGAAAGCTATGATCCTTTAAAAATCATGCTTTTTATCTGATGCACTTCTTGTGCAGTGGATTTGTTTTCTTTGAGATAATTTATCTTAGATCTTTTTTGGACCCTATTGTAAAGTTCCTAGGTCTTCAGTACCTCTTCTAATGTAGGCTCAAATCAGATGAAACCCATGGGCTTCCTTCCTAACCCCTTTTCCTTTCTTTAACACAGTTTTTGGGCACTAGCCCCTGTTTTCCTTCAGACGTTAATTCACATGGGACCACGGCTTTGGCCCAACGCTAGGTCGATAGGTGCTTAATTGAAACTTTAGGCCTCTAGGATTCAGAACTCTAGGCTTTGAAAGTTCCTAACCCAAGTCATTGTAACTCCCCGGAGTGTCGAATGGGCAAACACATGAAGTGTGGGGAGTGGATCTATAGTCCAATGTTTATTAGCAACCAATGACTGAGATGCGATATAACCCTCAGCAAGAGGATATGACTATTTTCGTATAGTAGTTAATCTTCACACAAGTCTCATAGGTTGTGAGCATCAACGCTCATATCGATGACTCATAATAAATTATGCACCCCCCCTTGCCTTTCTTCCTTTAACGGTGGGGGGTCCCTCCACTGCATAACATAGCACAATTCTTCTAGAGAGTCCAGTCTCTAGACTATGTCCTCTGGTGCCACACATCCTCTGGGCCCCAGGGTTTTAATGTTCAAACACTAACATGTCACATCAATATTTACGCCTTTCAAATTGTGGGGCATGCATCGTTGGTTTGGAGTAACTCACCTTTCGCCCCGCAATTATTATGATGCTAACATGTAACCCCATGGTGAAACCATGGTTTGGATTGTGGGACTACCTTAGGGAGTTAACTCCGATGAAACTTGTGTCCCTACAATGCCTCCTAGCCATCGATCTTTGTGTATCATGATCAACACCAGTGTGCGCCCACTAACCATGCTCAAACAGAGTGCCCCTTGGTGGAATACTAACGACTGACACATGGCCCAATCAGATGGGTGACACGTGTCACATTCCAAATGGAATTTCAATCTTCCATCAGTTCGAAACCCACTAAGACATGGCACACAACCCATGTGTCCACGTCAATCCAAGTGACATGATCATGAATCACTACTTCGGCTCTTCGGGCTTCGAAGCTTCGGGCTTCGGGAGTTCTCACCCGAGAATACACTAATTCTCCCTAATGCCAAAATCTCAAATAAGCCAATCTATTGACACGTGTCCCTTTTGATGAACGGTCTAGATTAACTCTAGACTTCAAATCTTTGAGAGTTTTCTCCCTTCATACAATGTCGTAACTTCCACCCTTCGCTTGATCCAACGGTTATGATCCACTTTGGCCCAATCAAATGGTTGAGCTCTTCTCCCTAGATCTACAGTGTAGCGCCACTTCGGGGACTTCAGGGATTCGACCTTTTCCTCTCTATAACACATAACTTCATCGAAGTATCGAATTCTGAAGGACTTGCAGGTTAACCCTCTTGCACTTTTCTCTAGATCTGACGGTCAATAATTGTCGTCCTTCTCCTGAGTAGATTCTAATGGCCCACATTACTCTCTGGACCAATAACACATCTCTCGTGGTTTTATAATACCGCTACACCTCCTGAGATTCATAACATGGCCAAGGTAACCTCTTGGCACTTAGAATGCTCCGAGATTCAAAAAAAATTCCTCTTGACATGATTTCCCCCTAATACCTTGGTTCCAATGACCACTTATCCAGCCCATCTAGGATCAGTGTTGAAACCATGGCTCAGATACCATTTTGTAACATACCCAACTACCAATACGTATGTAAATGCCACTACCTGGACACTTCACTTAGATCTAATACCATTTTGTAATGTCCCTAGCCACCAACAGGCCGAGCAATGCCACTACTCAGACACTTCACTTATCTACGATATCATTTTGTAATGTCCCCAACCACCAACAGGTTGGGCAGCGCCACTCCTGCAGCTCTGCTTCTCTACTCTTATTTGTGTCAAATCTAGCCTTAAACTACTGGGCTATGCCACACAAAGATACTTGCAGAAAAACATACACATCCATATAAACATAGAATGACTATTCTACATATATATACCATATTAATGAGGAAATAACAGTAAGCAAACACATGCATCATATACAACATACACAAGCAATACTCATCAATTAAAACATATGTACCATTACACAACATGTAAATGAACATAAAAGTGGTACTTATATTTTATTAGAAGACCACCAACTACATGAAGACCTTCCATGAACCTCCCATCCTTCGACCAAACTGCTCATCATGCTCAGCAGTGGGTCACCCCTGAGTTGGGACTAAACTCCACCGGGAAAGGGAATTTTAGGCTTGGCAAGGACAACAAGGAAGTTGCACAAAACAACAAGAAGGATATTTTATCCTAGGAGCCACTTACACCCACAACTCATAGATCCTCATTCTCCACATGTCTACTCCACCCCAGGAGGGTACACCTTCAATAAAACAAGTCCATCGACTACTACACCTCCCTTAACTTAGGCTTCAACAATAGGCTGGACCAGAAGTATTAGAGTACTATAGCTGCTATGAGACTCCCTTCCAAGAGAACTCACTTCCCAACATACTCTCTCACCTGTGAGAGTTTCTCAGAGGCCTGATAACCTGCTTCTTCAAATCAACTCTTATCTCAAACAGAAATAGGTGATGTCAACAATAGAAAGTCACATGGTTTAAGAGAAAGGATTCTCTCCCAGGAGACAATTAAACCCACTTCCCAAAGAATCTCATTCCCCACATGCCTGTCTCACCCCAGGAGTATACACCTTCACTATAACACACTCCATCGGAAGCTCCACCTCCCTTCCAGGGCTTCAACAACAGGCTGAAATAGAATTCCCAAAGCTCTGTAGCAGCTATGGGACTCCCTCTAGGAGAACTCACTTCCTCATCACACTCTCTCACCTGGAGAGAGTTTCTCAGAGGCCTGACAACCTGCCTCTTCAACCATGGGCCTGACAACCCGTTTCTTCAACCAACTTCTACTCAATTCCATCAAGGTGAGGACAACAACAAAGCTCAATAAGGAATAGATGATGGAAGCAAGCCAGACTCAGTAAAGGAACTGTGTGGGATACAAAATACAATAGTTATGACACAACACAGATCAAATAATTATAGGGTGTCTGGACTTCACAAGATACACACAGGATAACTCCAGTATCCTCGCAGGTTCCCAAGGTGCATGCTAGATACAAAGGAGATGATGAATGAGAACTAGTTCAATACGTGAATCCCTGTTGAACATTGGGAAGGGTGACAGACTTCCAGAGAATTGTAAGGGTAGTGAGGATACTCCATACTGGTCCCCCACTCCATACTGGTCCCCCACTGCTAGGATGGGGAGCAACTGTGAAAGGAAAGTGAACCCCCAAGAGTGTTGTATTTCCCAGCTATAACTGCATTTTCCTAGGTCAGCAGATGTCTTCATGTAGCCGCATGCGTTCCACTTCGCACTTGTTCCCTTTCCTAGGAACTTAGGACAACACCATTCATGTCCACCTTAGCCTTTAGGAAACAATAATAATAAAATAATATTCCCTTAGAGGTAAGCCCTCTATCTTATCCTCTAGGCCCAGACTCTTAGCTCCCTCCCTCAACCTACCTAGTGGAGGTTAGTCCCCCATAACTCTTTATCCATGGTCGGTCTACATGATGCGATGTAATTATATTAAATATATGAGAATTTACACATATACAATAGTAGGGTCACTGGCCTTTGCATCTAGTCTCTCTGTCCTAATCACCACATAAGCCTCCTAGCCTATTATAACTTGGCTCACCAGCCTATCAAATATGTTTACAATTCATAATTACAACTAGGGCTCTGCCTGGGTATATTACAAGATCCAATCAGCAAAGGAAAGGTTCAGCCCCATTTGTACCAAAACCAAGTGAAGAAAATTCCAACTCAATTTTTCATAAGCTTTTGACATATCTAATTTCAAGAAAACTAAGGGTGTTTTGGATATTTTGATAGACTGTAACACCACTTGGGCATGGGTCATTGCATTGTGAATTTACTGCTTGAACAAGAAGCTAAATTGTTCCTTCAAGATGATTTTACTTAGTATAGGATTAAGCCTATTTTCTATGATTTTGGTTATCACCTTATAAATGATGTTGCAACAACAAATAGGATGGTAGTATTAGAAAGATACCACATCCTTATTTTTGGGAATAAGGGAAAAAAATGTGCAGTTGCAGCCATATTATTCCCTTTGTGTTTAGATATCGGAACCGCCTTAAAAAGATCATCTTTTATGAGCTCAAAGAACCTAATATAGAACCCAACTTACATACCATTTGTAACAAGGATTTTAACTTTCTTCATGGAAAAATGGGCCATCTCTAGCTCACTAGTCGAGACATGAACTTCTAATGAATCATTCATTTCTTCTATGAAAACCTTCGGGAATAATTTGAGAACTTGTAACATCTCAATGATAGGGCATCCAATAGCATCCTTGAATAATGTGTTGAAATGTATTCTAGTTGCTTCTTCCTTCTCATCAAAGAATTTATCCACTCCACCATCTTGTTTGGCCACCTCCCAAATGGTATTTAAATTTTTCCAAAATTTGAAATATGAATTTTTTTTGTATCATTCACATCTTCTACAAGTCAAAAAACTCTACTTTTTATCCTCCAAATATCTCCTTCCTTAGACAAAAGATCTTGTCTTTGGTTCATCAATTCCTTCAGGGAGGAATCCTCATTGAAGAAAATCTTAGAAACGTTGATTTCATAAAGGGGCTTAATCTTTAGCTCAGTCTCCTTAAGGGCATATTAGGAGTGTTGATTAAATTTCACCACCCAATATTTCAAATCTTCCTTATCTTTCTAAATATTTTCATGTAATTTTTGCATAAACAAAGAGCTTGTGTCACAATGGAGGTGGATCCAGACATAGTTTCTCGATTTTTTGTATTATTCTTCCTCTAAGCATATATGATTGAATTTCATAAGAGCTAGGGGATTACGCTCTTTAGGCTCCATTTTCAGAGTGACCTAGACAATGAATCATGGGAAAATTATAAGAGTGAACTGCCAATCTTATCCACAATTTCAAGGATCAAGGTTCTTCAACCAAGGATTCAAATATTGGAAACCTATCAAGGCTCTTGGATATCTCTTCATCACCTTTCCTATCATTTCTCCATGTTGGAAGTATATTGAGGGGTTATAGATATACCAAATGTAAATATTCAAGGAGGTGCATAAAGAAACCTTAAATATTGTCTCCATGGTTGTGTACCCCATACATATTGTAGGGATAGTGTAAATTTAGGATAACCCTTGAGGATGAAATTTCCACCTAATAAGGACCCAAAAGAAGCCAAACCTTCAAAAAAGGATCTTTTGATCATATACAAGCCTTAAAGGATGATTAATCAAAAGAAGGAGGAGAAACCTAGAGCTTCCAGTTCAACAAGGATGCCCAAGTTAAAAAGAGAGGAAGAAAGGCCTTTTAGATGAGGGTTTCATGCCGTCAAGAGACCACTTGAAAGACCTTCAAAATCTAGAGAGAAAAATGACCAATTATTCATCCAAGGGTTCAAAAGATCATGGATGACACTACAAAGATACAATTAGCTTCTCTTTAACTAAGTAGCACAACCTTAATATGATTGGAGAGTAATATGCAAGTTGATCTTGTTCAAAAGAGTAAAGTAATTTCCTCTTGAGATAATTTTATTAAGGCTATAAGAAAACAATTATATTAATTAGCTTATACTCAAACGTAGATTATAGAATAGAAACATTTAAGGAAAGATAAAGGAAAAAATATTCAAGCATATACACATGAATTCAAAATTAATGAATTATCCTTAGGAATTCCATTGTATACTCACGAAACACTTCTAAATTATATTGGTGGCATGCACTCATATATTCGACACACTATTTTCATTTTTAACCCTACTAACATCTATAAAGTATCGGTACAAGCTACTCAGATGGAGGCTAGTAAGTGGAAGCATGTGATTGAAGATAAGAAGACATAAAAGTTCGAGAAGAAAGAAAAAGGAAAATGGAAGAGTAATAAGTCAACTACAGTAAATCGAGTTGAAGAAATACCGACATATTCCCACTGTAAAAGAAAGGGGCATGAAGAAGCATAGTGTTGGAAGCACAATGTTGGAAGCTACATCCTTAATTACAACTGAAGAAGTTCAAGAATAAAGGGAAGCAAAAGAATGTTGCATAAGGTTGACAAGATATAGGACCATATTTTGAGGATGAATCTAAGATCATGGCCATAGGAAGAAAAGGTAAATCAATTATCAATTCTATTTCTTCAGTTCAATCCACCAAATTGGAAAGTGTTACTCATAAAAAAAAAGGTGATATTTTTCATGTTAGAGTTATAGTTAAGCATACAAAGGTATATACTTTATTTGACAAGGGATCTAAAGTTGACTTAATATTTGAAGAAATTGTTAGGAAAATGGGTTTGAAGACTACACCTCATAAAAATACATATCCATTAGGTTGAGTGTGTGAATATGCTAAGTTGCAAGTGATGAAACAATTTAAGATGATATTTTCAATTACATCTACATTCTTTAACGGCGCTGAGTTATATTTTGTGCCTCTTGACATTTGCAGCATTATCTTGGGTAGTCCATATCTATTTGACATGAAATCTATATTCTATTGTGAAGAGAATCAATACAATATTTTCAAGGACGGGGTTGAATTTATTTTCAGAGCTCATCGAATCAGAACTAATATTTCTTTAGTGAGTACAGAGAAAATGAAAAGACTCATGGGTGTAAGTAAATATTTTATTCTGATTATAGTGAAACAAAAACAAGATATAACAAATTATTTATTATCTTGTGATCCAAATCATAAAAAATAATTGGTTAAAATCATATCTAAATATGATGAGCTATTTTAGAAACCTACATTATTTCCTCCTAAGAGAGAGGTTGAACATGAAATTTACTTGTCGTAGGATGCTCCTCTTCTGAACATTAGAATGTATATGTCATCAGTGACCGAGAATGTATAAATTAAGAAGCAATCTCAGGAGTTTATTGATAAAGGAACCATCAGATTGAGCTCCTCTCTGTGTGGTTCTCCTATTGTATTAGTTCCAAAGAAAGATGGCATGTGGAGGATGTGGTTTGACATTCAATACTTGAACAATATTATGATAAAGAACCATTATCCTCTTCCCATAATTGATGACTTATTGGATCAATTAAATAATGTCGTGTATTTCACTAAGTTGGCCTTGAGAAGTGATTACCATTAGGTAAGAATTGCAAAAAGAAACATATGAAAAACTAGTTTCAAGACAAAGAAGGGGTTATTTGAATGGTTAGTTAAGTCATTTGGCTTATGCAATGCACCTCCAACATTTATGAGGGTAATCAATGATTTGTTCAGGAATTAGATATATGATTTTTTCATCGTCTACTTAGATGATATATTTATCTTTATTCGAAGATGGAAATATCATATAAAACATGTGAAGACACTCTTTGAACTCTTGAAGAAGGAGAAGTTGTATATTAAGTTGTCTAAATGTGAATTTGGTGAAAATTCTCCAGTATATTTGGTTTACATTGTAGGGAATAGTGACATGAAGATAGATCCTACAAAAGTAGAAGTCATTGTGAAATGGCCCAAGTCAACTATTTCCACAAAAGTTAGGAGATTCTTGGAAGTAGTACAGTACTGGATTAAATTCACTTCTAATTTCTCTTTTATAGTAGCTCCTCTGCATGCATTAAAAAGTGTAAAACATGTCTTTCAATGGGGAGGAAAGAAACATAAATCCTTTGAGACATTGAAGGAAAATATAATAACCGCAACATTTTTGGCTCTACCCAATCTACATCAGCCATTTGAAATTCAAACTGATTCAAGTAGATATGCCATGGGATCAGTCTTGATGCAACAAGGTAAATGTATATGTTATTATTCTAAGAATTTTACTCAGGATGTGATTAACGATCCAACATATGATAAGGAATTGTATGCATTGGTACAAAGTGTGAAGAAATAGAAACATTACTTAATGGGAAAGCAGACAATAATTCATACAGATCTTCAACCATTTCATTATTTGCAGTCACATACCAAGCTACAACAATCACGACATTTCAAGTGGATGGGTTTCCTACAACAATTTCATTTGGTAATAAAGTATAAGAAACGTATTCATAATAAGGTTGCAGATATGTTGTAAAAAATAGTCATTAATGCATCCACAATACTAAGGTATAATCCTTTAGATTATCAAAGTTATGTTGAATAATATGCTAAGCCTGATGATTTTAAGGATGTGTATGAAGCATTAACTCGTGGAAGTCAGTAGTCTGATTATTATATGCATGATAATTTGTTATATCATCCTGGAAATATTTGTATACCCAACGATGAAAGAGTAATTGTAATTAGAGAAGCTCATACATCTCTCATTTCTGGTCATTTTGGGGTTGGTATGAAAATAATGCAGTTGCAGAGATATTGTTATTGGCCTCGAATGAATGAGTTAGTTTCCAAGTATATAAAATGGTATGTTATGTGTGCCACAAGAAAGCCTAGCAATAGAAAGTTGGGATTATATATGCCGTTTTTAGTACCTTCTCAGCCATGGAAAAGTATCTCCATAGATTATTTTGGGGGTTTTCCAATGTCTAGGATAGATCATGATTATTTATATGTCGTCATGTATAGATTCAATAATATTTGTATTCTAATGACATGCAGGAAACAGGTCACAGCTGAAAAAACAACACAAATGTTCTTTGCTAATGTTAGGGTTCATTTTGGGCTACCTACATCTATTATATCATATCGAGACTCTCACTTTTGGGGAAAGTTTTGGTCTCATTCATGGGAGATCTTGGAGACTAAGTTAAATAAGAACACCTCTTTTCATCCGCTTATAGATGGATAGACATAGGTGGTAAATAGAACAATGGTACATCTACTTCGAGGATAATATAACAAGTCATAAGTTATGTGATGAGTAGTTTCCTTATGTACAACATCGATATAATAATTCCATGCATTCTTCTACTCAGAAAACTCCTTTTGAAGTATGTTTGGGGTATTTTCCTAAATCACCCATGGAATTTTCTTTTGAATAAGAAATAAAAGAAGATGGACAGGATGATACAAATAAAGCTAAGTGGTTCATTCAAAGGATCTCATAGGTACATCAAGAAGTACATGAACAGTTGGAGAAGCACCAAGCGAAGTACAAAGCAAGGTGTGAAAAACATCAAGCTATTCATCATTTTGAAATCGATGATCAATTATGGTTACTATTATAGCAATATTTTCCTCACCTCATGAAACTTGCTCAAAAGGCCTTTTCCATTTCCCTATGCATAGTGGAAGTCCCTTTTTGCAATTCCTAGAGCTAAAAAACATATTTTCCCACATATGCATGCCCTAACATCTATACAACATGTGTATATGTAGGTTTCACCATTACAACCCACATACATCAGTTTTTGTGCCCAAAATTAACAATGGTGTTGGGTTTCCATGTCATGTCAAGAGATCCATGATCCTTGACCTTACATATACTAGAAACATTAGGAATTGTCCCTTCAATTCCATTTGAAGGCTATAAATGGGCCATATCCAATCTGTGGAGAAAGGAGAATAATTCAACTTTCAGACAAAAGTTACTCTTGATAAATTATTCGCTTCATATTGAGTCTGCATCCCTTTGTCCTTTTAAGTCTGAAAACATTGTTCAGTCCCCAAGCTCTTCCCTATTTGATGGAGAGCCTCGTTGTCTCTCTTATATAAGCTTTCCTTTGTTGCAGGATTGAAGTGGTGGAGGCCCAACTAGAAGGGACTTAGTTTCTCGGTTTTGAACATGCTGACATAGAAGTTTCTCATTCATCCACTTATGTTGATTACATTTTAATAGAAATACTCTTTTCTCGTCCAATCAATATCTTGAAAATATTTGAATTATTATTTCATGGGAATATTTTTTATTAATATTGATGGATTATGTTATTATATGTGCTACATTTATATATTATCACCATATTCTTGTGTATATTGGTTGTTGAGGACAAGTTGCAAGTGTATATATTTGAGTCAAGTGCTCAACGATGGACTTCATCGAATGTCTAGATGAGGTAGGCTCTTTATCTTGTCTTGTTAGCATGTTTTTTTATATAACATACTTAATATTAGAGTTGATTTCTAAAGTCATTTCCTTATGTTGTTGTTTACACCATGCCATAGAGTGATTTTCCTCTTAACATAATTAGCGACCATACTGAGGAAGGAATCTTATTTTCAGGGTTCATAGTCCTTTTCTCCTTTGATTTCTCTAAGTTATCTTGAGTTTCTTGTCGTCTTATTTCTTGACAACCTATTCTCATTTTGTGTTCGAGTTTCTTGGCCTTATCCTTAACCTGGCAGTGCTTCAATACATATACATGGGTTTTTCCTTGACATACACGTACATATGCAAGATGTATTTATGTAGGGTGCGTATATACGCAGTGTTCTGAACAGTCGTGTACATCATCCCTATTTGCTTAATTACTGAGTTTGGTGTTTTCTAGGTAAGTTTTGATGGTTCTTGAGTCTTCTTGGATCTCTGTCATGACTGTTAAGTTCTTGTAGATTGATAGGGAGCCTTCCTTTGGTTTAATTTTTGGGTGGTTTTTCTTTCTCATCATATTTTTTCATTGGTTGTCCTTGGATCTTGGGTTGGGTGTTTTCTTCTTGATATCCTTCTTGGTTTGTCTCTTTTTCTTACAATAGGGTTTATATATCAAGTTGTTGTTCAATCCTTGCATTTTCATTTCCTTTATATTGAAAATACAAAAAACTAAATTTTGCATTATGGTGTTTGATCTTTTGGGTTCTTATGATTGATCTTGATACATGTATATAAAGGTTTCATATTATTTGAAATCACAGAGTTGAGTTGAAAATGTCATTTTGAAAAGCTTATCATTTGTTGAGAATTGAAATTAGGACTTTGCATTATATTAATATTCATTTCTTTTACTTGTTGAGTCATAAAATCATTAGTTTCATGATCACATCTTTTGAGTAAACAAAGACACTAAAAGTAATGCTTATAAATTTAAAATTGATTCGAAACGATTTTGTTTTTCAGGGTGCAAAAACTAGCTTAAGATTTACAACTTTGGAATAGGATTTTGTGAGTAAACTTCTCTAAGACTATTAAACTCAACATATGTTTATGATTAAGGGAGTTGTGAAATCCATTCTATAATTGGTGACGTCAGGAGGCTCCACTCACACCAGAGTTAAGAACGAGGTCATGCAAAGTTGGTTGAGTAGATATCCATCCAATACCTTCTTAGTGTCAGAGATATTTCAAGGGATCTATTCATATATAGGGGTATTGATAGTACGTTTACCTTTGTGAGAGGTGTTGATTTCAATATTTTGAGATTTGTTCCCCTACCCATACAGTGGACCTGACTTATGATTGTTCTCCTGCACATTGGTTATATCATGGTGGCTTACTTACTTGACATAGGTAGCACATAGGTTACTTGCAGGGGTTATTTTGTAGGTACCCTAAGTCAGATAAGGGTTGGAAATCACACAACCTTTATGGGGGATTACCCCTCCAGGGGAATCTGACCGACTTTGTTGTTAATCCCACAAGGGACCTTATAAGTGATTCTAATACCTTCAATATTTTGAAGGGAGTCTCAGGCCCCTCTTGGGCGAGGCATGCCTTGTTTAGGGAGGGATGCCCCTTTCAACCACTTTATCCTATTTGTGTGCATATTGGCATTTTTCTTTATTTTAGTGTGCTCTTTTATTATTAATTGGCTTTAGCATTTGTTTTTTATATCTAATTTCTTGAGTCATTGTGGAGCCAAAACAACTTCCTTGTAGGTCTCTTCGTTTGTTGAAGTTACCACCACATCCTGAGTATTATCCTTCTAAAAGGAATAAATTTATCAAACATGGTACATACACCTCCACCTACCAGGCTTGTGGTCAGACAAGTATGAGTACTGAGTCGAATCAGAAAGATACTGGGAGTCCTTCGACTCCCAAACCTACCATAGTTAATGGAACTCCTTCTATGCCTTCAACCACTATAGTTGTAGTTTTGGGCGTTCCCATCATCACCCATGTCCCGCCTATAGTAAATACTCAACCTATAGTAATGAACCCTTTTGGGTCTCTTTTTAGTTTGTCAGGTTACAATACTTAGCTTATCCCTTCGGCCTCTATCCCTTTCTCTTATGGTATGCCAAAATTCACATCACAATTTTCATCCTCCATTCCAACATCTAATCCAAATCCTAGTATTGGAATTTAGGGCATGGCTCCTCCTCATATTCCACTTTCATTTGGTGATGATCATATCCACCAAATGACTTCTAAGGTTGAAAGCCTACCTCCTTTTCACCCTGGGTCTAATCCTAGTATTAATGTTCCTAGATGGAGTAAGCAACTAGGAGGACAAGTTTTTTCTTATGTTATGTCATTTACACCTACATCCTCCACACCGATTCCAAACAACATTTTTGGCATGAAGAATCCACATCTATCTTTCAGATTTCCACCCATAGGAGGTTAGTTTCATACTTTGGGAAAACCCCAACCTACAACTACTGGCTGGGGGAAATATTTGCAACCCTCATCATAACATTCCTATTGGAATGATTCCCAACCAACCCCTTATGAATCTGTTTGGAGGGGGGTTTTACAATCCCGATCAGGGCCATGGTGCATACCAGAACCCTGGATGGGTTGTGATTCTTCATCATCAATATTTCCCGGTAGCTTGGGGCCATATGTCGCAACCCCATCTCCCTTTTCTGGTCACACTCAATTTTCCAATCTTATCAATATTAATGAATGAACCAGTGTTTCATGAACTGGCATGGCCCCCCATCCCTACCAAGCTTCCTTCGGATATTCCAAAATTTAAGGCAAATACTGATGAGGATCACAGTGATCACGCAACTACTTTTCATATTTGGTGCTCTTCCAATTACCTTAATGACGATTCTATTTGTTTAATATTTCTTAAACGTACCATCAAAAGGGTTGGAATGAAATGGTACATAGAACTACCATGGGGGACGTATGTGAATTTTAATCAGAGGGTTTTAGTGTTCCTCAACCACTTTAAATTGTTGGTTCATTAGGATGCTGACATAAAACTTTTGTCGGCACTCTGCCAGGGCAAAGCCACCCATATCTCAGACCACATCCAAGAGTGTCATAGACGGAAGAGGTTTATCAAATCCTACATTCCACAGATTTCCTGTTGGAATGGTTTCTTAAGTCTTTACTTCCTTATATATCAAAGGATGTCTCTACATCTAGGGTAACACATGAAGAGGAAGAAATTTTTAAATCCGAACAATTAGATCTCATATATGCTTAGTCTAGGATGTTATTTGATATTATTCCTGAAACACCAAGGTCTAACTATGACCCTAGACAAAACATCGGGCCTCATGCTGATGGAATTATAGGCTCTACAAATGTTAAAACTACAAACTTGGTGACAAGCTAGTTGAAAGAGTTGTCTCTAAGCCACTCTGAAGGAGGCTAAGCTTTGTATGTGTCCTCCACTCCCACTCAATCGACAGATCCACATTATGTTCAATCGTCGACCAACTTGAATGGTAACCAGAAACAAAGAGGGAATAAAAGGAAAGGATGTGGTAATAATCGTAAGGGTGGGAGGAATAATGCTAAAAAATCGAAGGAAAATGCTAACAATGATAGATTGAAGGTTAATTTTGTTGAGGGAAAGAAAGAGAAGCAGAAGGTGAAATTCCCTTCTAAGACTTGTATTGATGATCACCTTACCCACTTGTGCCCCAAACTCGATGAAGCTATGAGGAAATCAACACAATCAACACATGGCCTCGAGCTCCTTTAATGCTGAAAATGTGGCGAGTGGGAGTCAAAACCAATTGGCACATGACGATGTCCATCTATGCATAAATATGGTCAAGTATGATATTAATGTATCCACTCGGTCTCAGGATTACAATTATTCACAGGTTTTTCTAGGTCTAGAGTCTCCCCCTCCTCCGAATATTCCTTTATAGATTGAAAATCCAAAACCTTTGCCTCATATTATGAAAGGAGTACTCAAACTCTCTACCCACAACCCTAATGCTAGAGCTACCCAAAATTACTCTATTGTTGAGTATCTAGGTCAAACTCCTTGCATGATGTCATCTTTGGAGGTGCTCTAGATGTGTCCTTCATAGAGGAATTCCTTATTATCTTTTTTAGGATATCTAACCCTCTATGGCTCTAAGGTGATCAAGTTTGATGTCACTGATCATGGTAGTCACTTTCAGAATGAAATGATGAAATAGTTAGCATCAAATCTAGGGTTTAAACATGGTCATTATTCCCCTTAAAACCCTTAAGAAAATGGACAAGTAAGGGCCATGAACAAGTCTCTCAAGACCATTTTGCAGAAAGCTATCAGCCAGAGAAAATCTAATTGGAATTTCATGCTTTACCCCGTGCTTTGGGCATACTGAACCTTGGTTAATAATTCCACTGGTTTTTCTCCTTTTTAGTTTTTACATGGTGTGGAGTCAATCCTTCCTATTGAATATGAAATCCCTTCTCTTATACTGGCAGTCAAGCTCCTACCTTACACTTACGATCTCAAAAAGAGACTCGTATATGTAGAGAGTCTAAATGAGCAGCGTCGATATGTCTCTATGAATATTAAAGCGAATAAGTGTTGTGTCAAGGTCTAGTATCATAAGTGTTTCTGTCCTTGAAATTACCCTAAGGGTGACTTGGTCCTCTTGTATAACCAATCCAAAAAACCGTTGGGGGTAGGCTATTTCAACCCCATGTGGAATGGCCCTTATATCATGCAACATGTATTAGAAAAAGGAGCCTACAAATTAGAATAATATGAAGGGAATATGTTGGTTAATCCCATAAATGGGCTCTACTTGAAAAGATATTACTCTTGAGCCCCAAGCTTGGGAATAAATATTTGTATACTAGTGTATCTTAGTGTATATATCTTTTCTCTTTCGTCATTGGCTTGCTTATCGAGTTTTCCCTTGGTTGACATATGTCAACGAAGTCTTTCATTTAATTAGGCTTCCCAGACAGTGCCAGTCATCATACAAGGAACTTAGCTTCTATCACTTTGATTTTTTACTCACACGAGGGTCAACTGCTATCTTCAGGTGGTGTTTGTCTAGGACCATCAACGAATAATGTGGTTGAATTTAGTGTTGTTATAGAGATTTTGCACGATGTTGTTTCACATGGTATTCATTCTTTAAATTTTTTTTTGGATTCCTAGTTAGTCATATTTCAATTGAACGACAATTACCATGTGCGAGACCCTCCTCTAATCTGACAATTCCTATGGGTACGACTTTTGGAATGACATTTTGATTTTATTACTTATAATCACATACCTAGAAGTTTTAATTATGTATCTGATGCATATACTAATTATGTTTTAGATTGGAATTTATCACATAACTAAAGTAAAATAAAACACATTCACCAATGTACACATTGTAATATAGGTAAATATGAATACTCATGTTTCTATATTTCATTTCTTCAAAAAATATGGTGTTATAGTACAAAATTGGGGCTCACACCCTCAAAATACATATAGAGCCCCTCAATAAAATAACCATGACATATACACCTATGGTGTTATATGTGTGTCAGGATATCATAATACGAAGTTTGTGAGATGCCAAAAGAGTCACACCCATGCACGGGGCACACCCACTACGTTCTGTTGCATCACCCCTAAAAGACCCTCTACCTGAACCACGGGTATTTTGTGCATCAAACGAGATTGGTTTCCCTACATATTTTGAAGCACTCTCTCTGAGTCTCCGCCTTTCAGCTCATCCCCCTCATGCCTCCACCATTTTTTTGGTAATCCATCCAGCCGTCACATACCCACATCTACAAAACAAAGATTTTTGTTAAATAATTGACACCATCCAAAAACATTTGTGTTTTTCTCATTAAAAAACACAAAAAAATGAAATATATTTGAAAATTGTTTCATAACTATGTCTCTGTAGGAGGAACCTGGTGGAAATGGCATGTATGGGTCTCCTCTAAACTCAATCCATGCATAAGGGTAGTCCTCTAAGGATATCACTTGTCGGTGCCACTAGAAGAAGAACTCATCGTTGTATGGGGTCGGTACCCTACCATCTCCCAACCGTCTCATCACCTCAGTCCATCGTGATATGGTTGGATCAAGTAGTCTATGTGGAGAAATATTAACTCTAGGACTCAATCTTGGAACATAACCGGAGAAAAAACTACACAAGATAGATGCGAACCTGAAGTTCCTCTTCCTACCTTATTTGTAGTCTGTCAACTGGCTCTTCATAGTATCCAATAGTGAGGTGCACCAATAATATATTGTGGGTCGTAAGAACTCCATGGAGTATAACATTAGTGGCCTTAATTATTTATGCAATGAGGCTGACCACATGATCTATGTCATCATGAGAAGATGATCTTTAGACTCAGGTTTTCAATCACCCAAATAAGGAGTTGGCTCCCTACACTTTCTATGTCGGAAACAAAATGAGTGGCGATGTAGTCCTCTATGTTCATGGCACTCCCATATCCCCTGTATTTGAGGTTCAACACCTCACCTTGACACGTCAAACCTATAAGAAAGTATATATCCTCGACTTCAATTCTCAATGGTTTCCCATCGAGGTTGAAGGCCTCTGTATCTGGATCAAAAAAGTTCACCAACATTTGGAGCAACCTCACTTGATCCCTAATCCCTTTAAGAGCCCAAAACTTATATATCCCACATATTTTTAATGATAACTGGGCCCCTGGATATATTTCCACTACAACATCATCTTCCTCATGCTCTCTTTCACTCCATTACAGTACCATCCTGCAAAGAAAATCCAATTTTTGAGTCAAATTCCTTTAAAAACAACAAGTTACAGACTTGTATGTGAGTTGTAGTTTACACAGTCGCATATAGGGATGAATATAATAAGTCTTCTTTGATCAAATTTGAGTATATGGCTGCATATACATGACTTGATGATATACATCCCACGCTTACCCCAATTCATAATTTGCGCATTAAAAAGCTCGAAAAATGAGACATAACTTCGAAATCTAATCCACTAGAAATGAACAGGAGGGAAAGAATACTTACTTGGTCCAAACAGTTGTCCTTTACTTCACTCCTATCTCCTGCAATCAAAAATTGAAGGTCATGGGAAATTTGGTCCAAAATGCACTATTTGGGTTAAAATGTGAAATGGTATGGTAAATTTGGTTATTTTTACTATTTATAGAAAACATTTACCCACTTTACATAATTTTTGCTAATATTTTGGCCTAGTTGACTAATAGTGCAGTGGAAGGAGTTGGTTTTGGTTGTTTTATCTAGGTATTCTTGCAGTTTCTAGCATCACTTCACTAGTTCATGAATTTGGAAGGTATTTTCTTTTACCGAGCATATATGATAGGTCGTCACTTCAGTTTTCACACTTACATTATCCTTTGAATCTGATTCATATGGCCTAGGTATGAACCCATTTGTTAGCGACACAGAATCCCCTTATTGCTACTAGAAGTGTCATTAGTGAATGGTAGAGGATTACCAAACATGCGTTCCCTAGTTAGAAACTCTGGGCCATCTGGTACCCATGCATAGATTATTCCATAAATATCAAGAGTCCTATATAGTTCCAAAATGAATTTTCATTTGAGCCTCACATTCCTAGTCATATGCATGTTGACCTATACCTTAGGGACTCCCATGAGTCTTGTTTAAGCTCTTTTCTAACTCTCAAAAAGAGAAAAGATTACTGAGTGAACTTGTCTCTTTCATAGTCGTAAATTGGATTTGAAAGGACATCTATTTGGCATAAGTTTAACCCTTTTTCAGACCAAGTAGACCAAACTTATGAAAAAGGACAATCTTTGGAGTTAAATTGTAATTGTGGCTCATCCTCTCGGTTGCGATATTGAGCCTATTGTCGATTATCTCTTTTTCATTATAAGCCTATTATCTCAACAATTTGCATCATCAACCAAGCAAAGCCTTGTTTATATCCTTTACATCTTGACACCCTGTACCCTGCGAGAAAAAATTCCCTAGAGTGTCTATATTCTACATGCACCTCCTTGCATTGAGCATAGGTATGTTCCATTGTTGGAACCAATTTCTTACTCTTGACACTCATTTCCTCCTTTGTATCATAACATTCATTTGTCTATGAAAAAAAAAAAAATACGGGAGAGAGAAGAGTATTATCTCATGCTAGCAACAGTCATGTCGCTTTTGAACATAGCACAAAATTTTGAAGTCCACTTGTCATCCAAAGTTTGGTTTTAGCATGAAATTAGGAAGTTGAGATTATTACTAGAGTTTACTCCTCTGACTGGTTAATATTCCATTCCCTATGGATAGTTTTGTTGGTGTCGCCTGCATCACAAAGTTTCATCATTGAGTCAATGATGCCAGAGTCCTCCATATGTCTCATGCTCTTGTTCAACAGATGTCTATAAGCCTGTGATGATCATTTCTCAGAACTCTTGACTTTGCATGTCGACCATACCCTCAGTCTGTCTCAGAGTTACATGAATCTCTTGTCCTACCGTGCACCATGGTCCTACTTTCCTTATGGGTAGGTAACCTTGAACCCAAAAATCAACATCTCCTCATTGGTTTTTTACTAGGGGGTTTCCCTTGTGTTCGATAAAAAGAAATATATTCACACATTGGGATTCATGCAATGCCTTATATTCCATTATCCTTATTGGTGGTTTCCTCACCTTTGTCAGCATTTTTCCTTATTGGTTTCTATTCAAAGGGTGTTTGTCAACATGTTATTCATCCTAGTTCCTCTAAATCATCAAGCTCCTTCTTTGTACCTAATGTTGAATGATGTGAGATTCCTTAATTATATCCTTTCATTGGGTCTCCTTCCATAGAATTCAACTCATCTATTTTGGAAATGAGACCTAGAGTCCTATGGGTGCCTACAAGCTTGCAGTCATTAGTGGCAAGTTCTCTCTCCATCGAAAGTTGGTAATACATCAATGTCTCCTTGTCGATGGGTTATTCAAGTGTTCGATATCAACTCCTTTATTCACACTTGTAAGAATGTACTCAATGCCATGATACCTACTTTCATTATCTGTAGGTTGTCTCACGTTTGTTAACGATATACCTTAATGACTAATAATCAAACAAAGTCTCATTTTTTTCGACTTCAATTCCTTTATTCACATGATGTAGACTTTCACATTTGGATGATTGTGTAGGATACTTGAAGACATCATTTCATAGTCACCGCTTTCCTGAGTTGTTCTATCATTCAATGGACCAATACCTATATGACTTCAATGATCATGGGAGATCATATTGTACTCCATTGTATACATATATCTTCATATTGATTTTGAGACTAGTTTTAACTCGTCCGTGTTCATGAATATGACAGCCTATGGAATGTATCTACATTTGTATTTCCTATTCATGGCCATGAACATCTATTTGGTAAATTTCCAGATGGATCTGCATTGTAATTCAAATTGGCATCCATGTGCAGAAACTCATTATGGATTGCAATATTCTTATGAGCAGCTAGTTCATCCAACTTTTTCTCCATTACTCCATTTATGGGAATCATAATGTATTTCGGCCATTGCATATACTCCTCTAACCTCAGACAATAGGGATAATCTGTTATAGAAATAATTTCCTCACCCTATGCAACTTGTTCAGAAGGCCTTTTCCATTTACCTATCCAGACTTGAATTCCCTTTTTGCAATTCCCAAGGCTAAAAAACACATTTTTTCACATATACGTGCCCTAACAGCTATACAACATGCGTATACATAGGTTTCACCATTACAACCCATGTACATTGGGGTTTGTTCCCAAAATTAAAAATGGTGTCGAGTTTCCATGTCACGTCATGAGATCCATGATCCTTGACATTCCATATGCTGGAAACGTTTCGACCTTTCCCTTAGATTCCATTTGAAAGCTATAAGTGGGCCATATCCAAGCTTTGGAGAAAGTAGAAGAATTGAACTTTGAGAGAAAATTTACTCTGGAGAAATTATTCACTTCATATTGAGTCTACATCCCTTTCTCCTTTTAAGTTTGAACACATTGTTCAGCCCCTAAGCTCTTCCCTATTTGATGGAGAACCTCATTGTCTCTCTTATATGAGCTTGCCTTTGGTGGAGGATTGAATTGGTGGAGGCCCAACTGGAAGGGATTTAGTTTCTCGGTTCTGAACGTGCTGAAACATAAGTTTTTCATTCATACACTTCTGTTGATTACATTTTAATATAAATACTCTTTTCTCATCCAATTATTGTCTTCCAAATATTTGAATTATTATTCCATGGGCATATTTGTTATGAATATTGATGGATTAAGCTATTATATGAGCTCACTTTATATATTATCACCATATGATTGTGTATCTTGGTTTTTGAGGACAATTTGCAGGTGTATATCTTTGATTCAAGTGATCAACAATGGAATTCATCGAACGTCTGGACAAGGTAGGCTCTTTATATTGTCTTGTTATCATCTTTGTTTATATAGAATACTTGAGATTAGAGTTGATTTTTGCATTCAATTCCATCTGTTGTAGTTTACCCCATGCCATAGAGTGATTTTCCTCATAACAGTTACATATCAGGAAGGAAAGAATTAAGGGTGAAGGTAGAAGGATAAGGCCAATCTGATATGGTCCATTCAATATCTTGGAGAATATTGGTACTAATTGCTTTTGTTTAGATATACCAGTCTCCATGCAAATATGTTTTGTGGAAAATTTTGAGAATTTTAAACTTTATAAGACTCCTATAATTATGAATGAATATGGAAGTATTTAGGTTACGACAGTTGATGATTTTACTTCAAAGTATTTAGATGAGCTATAGGAAGATGTTATTCTTGACATAAGAATCAAGACTTCAGAGTGAGTTGATGTGGAATATGTTTGAGTTGGTCTTAAAGGTGTGAAACCAAGAAAATAAAAGTGTATGGTGATCAAAAGGGTGAGGGAACTTTACTCTCACTTAGTTTTTGAGTAATAAATACTTTTGGTGGTCCAAAAGGCTTCCAATGGGGAGGAATGATCCAGGAGGATCCAAAACACTCACAAAGGTCCAGGAGGATCTATAATTATCACAAAAGTCTAGAAGGATTCAAAAATTCTCAAAATCCAATCATCCTAGATGCTCTCAAAAAAACCATCAATGCATAGATCTCAGTGATATCTCTCCAACGATGTAAAAATCACCTCAAATGAAGTTCGTATGCAAAGGTTATGAATGGTTAAATTTTAGGTAAAACTAGGAGAAAAAGTAAAAGAAGTGAATAGGGTCAAGGTGACATGTGCCACCACTACAAGGGTGACACATGGCATGACCATATGATTCTACCATTCATATAGGTTGAAGAATCATAGGTTGGCACATGGAAGATAGTTAGTGATTTGGTGTTTCCAATTTGTAGGTGATGTGGAAATTCATATATTCCAAGTGGAACAACTGTTTATTAACTAGTGGCGAATATAGACCAATGAGAGGCTACCATGTGGTAGCTTCCCATTAGTCCTTAATGGGTAAGTTTTGTTAAAAAAAAATTGGATCCTGGAGGAATGAACCCAAGCCCGTAACAAACCAAACCAGTGACCTAACCATCATAATATAACATTGGTTCTTAACTATTTATGGGTTCACATTTATTTAAATTTGTTATGGTGCATAATTAGTGGAAGAAAGGGGTGAGGATCTATCCCTCGACCCATTGTAATTGGTCACTTTATATGTAATATAACTAATGCCCATATTTTGTAGAAGTTTTAAACTATATGGTACCATATATTATTATATGGTTATAACGATATCACATATATCATTAACCAAAACACTATATATAGTGTGGTCGATGGGTTTCGACCCCGTGACCTACTATATCACATGCCAACAACTTAACCAGCATCACACCAAAGGTGCATATTTTCTTATAAAGGCCTCCAAATGAATATTTAAGGTGAGCCATGGAATCCAAAGGGTGGTTAATGAGATCGACCCCTATTTAATGGTGCGTGGACCAAGGCAGAGGACACTCATAATTGCATAGTATGGTCTCGAATACCCAGGGGTAATTATTCTTATAGGTTTCACCATAATGCATACCACGGGGTTCTGAAACATAATTTTATGAACTTCATACTCACTATTATCAAAATTTCATAAGAAATTCGATGGCATACTTTGTTTATGTGTTTTTATTTCAAATGTCAAGTAGATTTTATTATTCTTTAAATATTAATAAGCATATAAGGATTTTTCTTATCACATGGTTTCTTCACAATTCCAAAACATTGAGTATTTTCAGCTCCCTCAAAGCCGCTAATGCAATCAATATCAATAGCCACACATAATGGAATCATATTCCTTTATCTTGTTCCTCCATGTAATCCATCAAGAACTACTTTAATAGGGATGTTTTCCAGCTCATTTGTACTCTTGCAACACACTTCTTAGTTGTTACTATTACACCTACTGGTACTTGATCTTTGTGACATTTTCTCAACAACTTACAGGCTAGCACCTGCATCATGAACCTGAAAGTATAATCATTAAAACTTGAAACATCCAAATCATGTGAGATTATATGTGTATCATACTTATCATTCATCTTCTCTTCCATGGATTTATCCTTACATTTATCTGTGAATAATGGCAGTGGGTCTTCCCCTGATAATGTTAAATTAGTGTTTTGAAAAACGAGTTAAGTGTCGATCGACATTGTCCTATCCAAACATAAAAATTCACCATGGACATAACATGATAACTACTTGACATAGATGTTGATCTCGACGCTCCTACCAAAATGCGAAATCTCTAATATATTCAAAATTCTTGTTTTCTCCAGCCCTCCTGCCCAGTCTTGTGGCTCTATTATAAATACCTGGGAATCAGGGATAAATTTTGTGCACATGTACTTATTTGGTACTAACTCTGTAGACTTCTTTATGTCTTCCAAGTCATGGCATTCAAACTTTATATTTCCTAACACACCTAACATATCTCCTTTAAGGATTACCCCTGATGGGATATTTGGTTTGAGAAGTTCATACTTTGGCTCCTTTGGTAGCTTAATAAACTTCGTTGTTGGCTTCATGGGTGGCACGCAATCCTTCAGAAATTTAACTGCACTTGGCCCTAATGTTGACACTTCAGAGGTTTCCTTGAATATAGTTATCGATGTCTTCCTGGTGCATTTTTTCTTTTATTGTGATGAGGCTTCTCCTATCTTCGATTTCACCATTGTTCTTGGAAAATAACTTACATCTGCAACTTACTTGTTCATCTTTGTCAAATTCACTCGACTCTTTCTGTCTCTCTAAATGCTCGAACAACAATAACATTTTCTTGTCAACCCCTCGTCTTCTTTTATAGCCTATCGACAGTTGTTTCCATTATTATTCATACCTAAATTTGCATTCTAATCCAATTTCATTGACATTCAATTCTTTCCCTAACTCTTCATTAAATTTGTATCCTCTCGTGAATCATATGCTAGATTTTCCATCATGTCAAAATCCTCTTGAAAATTTTCGTTTATGACTATGCATCTCCACTACCTCGTTGTCATTTTTTCTCTTTAATTATTTTCTCATCATGTATGTTATTTAATTATTTTACTTCCATTCATGCATATATTTGTCACAATTCAATCCTCCCTCATGTTCATAATTATTTTCTCTTTCTACATCTCTGCAACATTTTCTAGTTTATCTCCTTACTAGTTTAATTGTTTGAACAATACCTTATGCATAACCTCAACCTTCTATCTCTTGCCTCAAACTATTTTATTTCTTTCCTTATTTTATTTTTTCTTATATAATACAAATACTATTACACAAATACTATAGTACACATTATGCACAGTCAATATAGTGTGCATAAGTCTGACTACCCCTGTATAGTTTCAAACGACTACCGTTTACTAGTCCTTCCATAGCTTCTCCATTCAAATTCTCCAATTGAACAACACATGCATCTGTCACAAATATTATAATGTATTGACCCAACCAATGCATTTGGAAGTTTCCAAGGTATGGAAAAACTTGTTGTCATAAAGAAAAACTAGGTCTCTTGTCTGGAAATTCTTTTGTTTAATGTGTCTATCATGCCAGGATTTCTCGTGTGATTTCTCGTGTGCTTTCTTAATTTCTCCTGTGATTTCTTAGGCTCTCCTTTCCCTAGGGTTGAGGTTTTTGAGACAATCTTCTTTCTACTGCACCCGAATCAATAAGCTCTTTCAATGTAGTAATGTGTAGACTCGACACAATGAATTACATAGACATAACTTTTTTATGTCCATATATTAATATGGATGGCATATTTCCTCGCAAATTATTACTTGTAGTCCTATATTCCCATAGAACTATTGGAATTATCAAGTTCTAGTCATATCAACTTACATTGCATACGTTTGTTAACATGTTCTCTATGATCTCATTGAATGCTTCCACTATTCCATTTGCCTAAGGATGGTAAGGTGTACTTTTCTGGTGATGAACCTGAAATGCCTCTTTGAACACAACAATCGTATTTTTCAAAAAATGAGTTCCTTGATCACTCATAAGGATTTGTGGATATCCAAACCTTGTCACCACATTCTCAAAAAAAATTATGTTTCAATCTATGACAAGTTTTGCTTCATCCCATCTAGTAAAGTAATTTGGCATAGTGATGATGTATCTCGCTCTTGGCCTTTTCACTGGTGGATTGACTTGTCCAAAAAAAGAAATCGTTGATTTATCGAAAGTTTGTAACGTCACTTGTGGTACTAAAGGAATATTATCTCTCGTGGATGGCTTACCAATTCTCTAACAAAAGTCACAAGTTTGAAATAATTCCTTAGCATCCTTATGTAGGGTGGGCCACCAAAGTCCCATGCACAAAATATTCTAAGGTATTGTTTTCCCTACATAGTGGCCTCCTGTAACTCCATCATGTTCCTTTGAAAATATCATATGTATTTTGTTCTCTAATACACATTCTTGTAGAATATCATATGTGTCCAACTTAGACAAATTTCTTGTTATTAGCTGATAGTTTGTTTCCTAACCGCTTCTTCTATGAAATTGTAAAATTGGGTGGGGCCATTTTTGTACTCAAGAACTGGACTATATATGAAAAGTAGTCATCAACCCTATGTACTATAAATAAGTGTGCATCTGGTAAATTTTCGTTCAAGTTTCTTGTATCTTCCCCTAGTAGTATGTTCAACACATGATTTGATCTTGAGTTTAACTTTCCTGGTTTAACAATTACTTCAAATTCATACTCCTGGAATAGCAACAACCATCTATAGATATTCCCCCCAAACATTGGATTATTGACCAAGTATCTCAACGAATAATTATCTATGTACATTTTAAAATCTAAACCTAGTAGATAATGTCTAAACTTTTGCAGTGCATACGCCATTGCCAATCCTTCATGTTCTATAGTAGTATAATTTTTTTTTGTAGTTGACAATTTCCTACTGGAAAATGCAATGTGGTGATCTAAATATCCTTCTCCTGACTGTGTTATAATTGTGCCTAATTATAAATATGATGCATCCACATGAACATGGAATTCCTTATTCCAATCTATAAATATCAAAATCAGCGCGGTAACTAACTTATCCTTCAAAGTATCCAAACTCTTCTGGCATTCCTCATTCCATTGAAATTTCACCTCCTTCTTCAACAAATTTTCCAATGGAGTTGTGATATGCACATATCCCCTAATAAAATTCATTTAGTACCCTGTATGACCCAATGTTGTATTTAACTATTGCACTAAAGTAGGTGGTGTAAAATCAACAATTACAAAAATCTTTGCATGATCAACCAACAGTCCCTATTTACATACTACATGGCCCAATGAAATACCAAATGATGCACACAAAATTCAATTCAACTTCAAAGAAATATGAAATTTCCTACATCTATCCAACATCAAACAAAGAGTTTTGACATTGTCTTTCAACAATAAAATCACTTTCCTGTCATCCAAGTATACTTACAGGAACTTATGAATGAACTCTTTATGGACTTGTACAACCACTCTAGAGAATAATTTGGTGCATTCTTTAATCCAAAAGGAATAACTATGTACTCATAACATCCACATTTTGTCACAAATGTAGTCTTATGTCTATCTTCATGTGCAATCTTAATCTTATTATACCTTGAAAATACATCAGTGAATTAGTAGGCTTCCCATCCTCCTACATTTTGAAAGACTTGATATATAAACGAAGTAGGAAATGGATCATGTAAGAAATAATCATTCAGTTTCCTCAAATCTACACAAATTTTGATTCCTTTTGTCTTCTTATCATGAACCACCATCATACTAATCGACTCTGACTCTAAGACAGGTTTAATAATTCCTGCTCCAAATCTGACCTAAAACAATCTTTTTCATTGTTGATGATCCTTTATTTTGTCCTTATGCTGATGCAGGAGCATCGCCATGAAAGCACAAGCATGAAGGACAGCTGGGTGCACTAGCACATATTTTGAAATGTTTTGAATTTCAAAGATCAATGTATTATTGTAATATATGACAAAAATTTTTTTGAGTTATGAACATATTTAATAATCAGATGTTGAGACATTGTGTAAGATTGATGGGGAAATTATTTTGTTTATGAATCAGATCACAATACAAATCTGGAGCTTGTGCTCTTATCTGTCTGAATCGATATTTATTGTAATAAATAATAAGTATTTGATAGGATTTAATTCCAATAGGATAACATAGAGTAGTTGGAGGGAAGAACTCAAAAGAGTCCCTTTGTATAAATCTTTGTATTGTTGCCAAGGGGACGTTGTTGAATCTAATGTGTAGATTTCCACAGTAAGCTAAGAGTTGGGAGATACAGAGAAATATTGTATGAATGTATGTAAGCTTCAGTTAATGAATATGACAGAGGAATATTGTCCCAAATGTGTGTTGTTATGTGTCTATCTGAATGAGTGAATGGTAGACTTTCTGTTATTTTTCAATTCTTGGTTATTTATTTTTCTTGGATCCATGACTGCATTTACATTGTTGAATGTATGAGTCACTTTGAAGAGTGAATAAATTTCAATTGTTTCTCTTCATTGAGTGAGTGCAAGGCATGCATAGTGTCTACAAGGAGTGGGTGACTAAGTTTGTTTTGACTCAAAATCTCAGGACGGATAACAAAAGTTATGTTTGCAAGGAGTTCATTGATCTCCTCAAGGAGTGCATGACAGATTTTTTAGACTCGAAATCTCAAGAGAGGTAACGTGATTCCAATCACAAGAGATAGAAGTAGTTTGAGAATCGATGCAAGGAATGCAAATCCATCCACTAGGAGAAGTTAATTCGTGGAAGATAATATGCTGCAAGGCGTGCAAAAATCAAAACTTTGACTAAGTGTCGAAGGTGTTCACAGGAATGAGAGAAGGTAGAATAAGTAAAGGAGAGCGGTGTAAATTCTTCAAGGACAGAAGTCCCTGGAGTCTTCATTGAAGTTAGTGGACAAGATTTGTTTTGAGAGGAGATGAATGATCCCAGACTATTAGTTCTGGAAAAGCTATGTGGAGGATATCCGTAATGTGTTCGGTACTTAGGAGTTCAGAAAGTTTGAAGAATTGACAAAGACAGAATCACGAAGTCCAAATTCGCGATCCAATCTCAGTCATTGATCGTGAGAGGAGTACGTTGCAACAGATTAAGGAGTTCAGGAGTCATAATTCTAGAAGTTCAGAGTGAGAGACTTAGATTTACGTGAAGTCACGAAACATGAACCCTTGTGGGGTCGACAAATCTTAGGATACGTGTGGCAGGAGTTCGGAGATTCAAAACAACATATTTTGAGAAGAAGAGAAGGGAGAGTTTTGGATATCCCTGAAGTCCGAATCATGAAGGGATAGACTCGTGGTCATATCTAGGGTCACCAGGAGGAAAAAGGGGGCAAAAGAGTCGCTTTGAATCAGTATTTTAAATGAGCCAAGACTAGGAGGTCGAGCATCCCTTTGGAGGGAAGGGGGTCTGCACCGGGAGTGGTATCAGAGCGAGTATATAATTGACTTCTATAGGGAGAAAGGTAAACTGATATCGACGAGGGGTATCAGAGGCATCAACACAATGCCTCCTAGAAGACATGTTGATCTACCTATAGCCAATAGATCTATGGAAAGGGAGATGAGATAATTACATGCGAGGATGGATGCCATGGAGACAGCACAAAGGAGAGCACCTGATGTTGGAGACGTCAGTGAGGCAAAAATTGAATAAGTTGTAGCTGAGGATGTTGTTGAAGAATGCTTACTAAAAGAGGTTGTCAAATTGGGAGCCAGAGTGAATATTGACATCCCTATGTATGAAGGAAATTTAGACAAAGAATAATTGCTTGATTGGATACGAGCAATGGACAAGTATTTTGATTATGAGGATGTTGAAGAAGAGAAAAAGGTAAGACATGTTGTCACTAGGTTGAAAGGACATGCAACACTATGGTGGGATGAACTGCAAGCCAACAGAAGGAGCAAGGGAAAATGAAAAATCAAGAGTTGGGATCGAATGGTAGCCAAGTTGAAGGATAAATTCATGCCCAAGGATTACCAGATAAGTCATTTCATGAGGATGTAGAACCTGAGATAGAGAATATTGATTGTGAAAGATTACACAGAAGAGTTTTACAAATTGAACATTAGAGTTGGATAGAGAGAGAGGGACGTAGAGAAAGTTTCTAGATACATTAATTTATTAAGGTATGATATCCAGGACAAAATCAATTTGACGATAGTCAGGACAGTGGAGGATGCATATCAAATTGAACTGAAAGAAGAAGAGAAGTTGGCTAGGAAACATAGTCAACAAAATAGAGTTTGAAGCTCGAACAAAGGCAAAGGAGTTTCCCAGAAGAAATCAAAGAAGCCCAAAGATGAGGTAGAGAAACCACATAGTCACTCTAAGAGAGGAGGAGGTTCCCGAGGAAGGCAGAGTGGTGGTAGAAATTATTTTCCCAAAGGAAGAGGAAGAGGTAGAGGAGGAGAAGTGCGGTGTTACATCTGTGGAGAAATAGGACATATGTCTTGGGATTGTCCTGAGAGGAATAAAGGACATGAATCTCACATTTCAAAAGAACATAAGCCAGATTTTGAGGCAGAAGGTGTAGAAGATGAGAAATCCTTGATGATGAAGAAGGTTATTTTGAAGCAAGAGCTAGAAACTGAGAAACTATCACAAAGGAACAATTTGTTCAGGACATCTTGCTAAAGAAAGGATAGGGTTTGCAAGGTGATAATTGACAGTTGAAGCACTAACAACCTAGTATCCATGGAGATGGTGGAGAAGCTATATCTAAATATGATTGCACATATTATGCCCTATAAGGTCTCATGGTTGTAAAAAAGTTCATCAAGTAATAGTCACTCAACAATGCCTAGTTGAATTTAAAATAAGAGGATATAGAGATGAGATTCTATGTGATGTGATTCCCATGGATATCTTCCATGTTTTGATGGGAAGACCATGGTAGTATTACATGAATGTTATTCATGATGGGAGGAAGAATACATACACCTTAGAAAATAATGGTAGGACACACATGTTGCTGGCAATTGAGGAAAATAAGGTGAAAAGTGAAGCCAATGCAAGAATACTTCTCATGAATGGGAAGGAACTCTTGAATGAAGTAAAGAAGGAATAGGAGATGCATTTTCCTGTAGTGAGGAAGATAAGGGTTATCCTTACTAGTACTTCAATGGAATGTTTTCCTGAGGAAGTTCAGGAACTATTAGAGAATTTTGTTGACATTGTAGTGGATGAGTTTCCAGACTCATTGCCACCCATTAGGAGTATCAACCATCACATTGAATTGATACTAGGAGTGAGCCTGCTGAATAAAGTAGTGTATAGGTTGAAACCTCAAGAGAATGAGGAGGTTAAGAGACAGATTCAAGATCTGTTAAATAAAGGATTGGTCAGAGAAATTTTGAGTCTATGTGCAGTACCAAATGTAATAAGTCCAAAGAAGGATGGAGGATGGAGAATGTGTCGGAATCAAGGACCATAAACAAGATCACCATCAGATATATATTTCCACTACCAAGGATGGATTATTTGATGGATTGCTTGAGTGGAGCTAACTATTTTTCAAAAATATATTTGAAAAGTGGATATCATTAGACAAGAAAGATGGAAGGTGATGAATGGAAAAAAACATTCAAAACAAATGAGGGGTTAAATGAATGGATTTTTATGTCATTTGGTTTAACAAACTCCCTGAGTACTTTTATGAGGCTGATGAATGAAGTGTTAAAATATTTAATTGGTAAGTTTTTGATTGTATATCTAGATGAAATACTGGTATTTAGCAGGACTAAGGAGGATCATTTGAGGCATTTGGATTTAGTGATGATGAGGTTGTGTTGATGGGTCTTAAATCCCTTGACTCAACAGTAGGAACCAAACCCACCACTGAGGCCCAATTAGAATCTGCAATGTTTGAAAATGGAATGGTTCTCCAGATCGTGCGATCCAACCAATTTATCGATGGGCTTTGTGTTTTCTTGTGAAGTCTCTTCCTTCAGTTAGGACTGTTTGCTTCTATATTTTCTCTTGGGTTGGAATGGTATGAGAGATGTAAGCCAATATAAACCAACTTGAAAACAAACAGGTTTAAGTTTTAACTACTAGGGAAGAGGTTGAGCTTGCGATAACCCATTGCTCAAACATGTAGACAATGATTCTATACCACAGGCCTAGTACTAATACATTAACCATGTGAGAATCCAATTACTATATGAGAAACTAATTATCAAAAAGAAAAAACATATCTAAAAAGATAATGGCAAGAAAAATAATTCATCTACCATAACCATTCATCACATAATAACAAAACGATTTATCTTCATCATTAAAGAAAAGAACATGAAGACATTGCAACATATAACTTGACAACAAAATTAATTGCTCTTACTCATTACTGCAGCATTCATGAAAAAGGATAGGAAGTAGTTCTTCTCCAAGTCCAATCACATGCACTTGATGAAAATAGCTTGTCTTTGGTCTAGAAGGACTTCTCAATTCATAGCAGTCTCAAAATAATTCTTAACAACCAAAAAGAAAGAGTTCTTACAACAACCATCGACCTCCAACTAATTGGTCGATGTATTTATTTATAATATAAAGTTTAACTAAATTTAATGGTTAAGTGTAGTTTAAGAAAAGCAAAAATCACCATGTGGCGTTATCTTCTAACAGTTTCTTTAACAGTCAACCCAAGATATTTCTTGGAAAGGGTGACTTCTCTCATATGTAGATCAGCTGATAAACAATTCTTCATAAGTTTAGGCCCATGGAAATCAGTGTTGTTCCATCGGAGCCGCATATATTCCACTGATGTCCACTACATGCACCTAGTACTTTACTAAACTGGATTTCAACTATTGTAGCATGGTTCGGGCTTTGATCTGATGTTCTGCGAATTGTTGCACTTGACCTGGCCTCACATAGGTTATATTTGTGAACTCTACGGTCAATAGCGAGTCTTGTTCGGCAAGCAACTTGACCATGTCACTCAGGTCGATAAATTTATCGAGGGTGATGAACTCGGGGAGCTTGATATCCTTCATTAGTTTATTAATTTTATCCCAGTGCTTATTGCATTTGGTACATTGCTCTTGGATTTATGGGTGTGCAACCCAAGACATCTTAGCCCAATACTTGGTTGATCACTTCATGCGATTAAGACTACTTTTTCCCACCGTTCGAATGCCATGTTCTTCCTTCTCTCGACCCTACTGGACTGCCTCAATGTACTCGAGTATTTCTACTACTTGTTGCACCCTTTCATACCATCACTCCATATTCTTGCATGTCCCAAGTGCCATGAGAGTGTCCTCCTATAACTCAACTAGGTTCATGGTTAACAAGTGTCTTTCCTTCTTGAACTTGTTTTAAACTCCTTTGAATTAACCTTTCAGATACACAATGGTCTGTGTGGCACCTTTATAGTATTCATCTAGGTGGCACAAGTGTTAGAGCTCCTTTAGGGTGGCGGCTAGTTCCTTTTCGTCTCTCTTGGCTCTATCCAAGGTGGCATCCGAGAGGGCCTTTCCCACATCAATCAGTTCAGACGTCTGGGAATCTACTGTGTTGATCAAGTTTTCCTCTGTAATAACTAAGATGGAGTGATCCAACATGATCCTTCTATTCTTTATAGTCCTTTGAACAATGGCCTTTCTCTTTTGATTGTAAGAGATCGCATAGAGATCTTCTACCTTGTCTACTGGCTCTAGTGTCTGCTGATCATCCCATGTAAGCCTATTTCCCAAGCTACTGGTGGTGTATGTTTGTTCAATATTGGGCTCTTGAACTTCCTCATTGTGCCTCATGGGTCTGACCTCTACTTTTCTCTCGTCGGGGATTTGAGTATTGGGAAAAATAGAGGTGTTGGGTACAAAATCTCTACTTACATTATTTTCAGTTGCAGAACCATTGATTTCTCTTTGTGGGGATTCTTTATTTGTCTCCTTCGGTTTAGGCTCGTCATTTGGATCCACTTTAGTTTCTGATTCATTGGGTTCCTTTGCGTCGAGTCCACTTTCGAATTTTATTTCCTTTTGCGAGACCTCCTTGTATTGAACGTTGGGCTCAGGGGAAGAAGTTTTATCGGGATAGTTTTCCTCTTGGACACGCCCAGGGGTGTCATGAGATGGATTTAGGCTCTCGTCATCACTATATATATGTATAATTTTGCTTAGGGGATTAGGCGCTTGTGTCTCTATCGACCCCCATCTTGTCTCTGGTTGAGTTGTCCCGCCCATCGGGGAATTGACCGGTGATGTTGTGGATTCAGGTTTTCCTAACCCATTGGTGTTCCCAAGGTTTGTGGAATTGAGGCCTATTGACTCCATCAAGCTTCCTTCTCAGATGCCAGTTTGAAGCCTAGGCATGATGATGAAGTCTAGATTGTCCTGCATTTGCTTCATTAGCAGCTGGCTTTGCTGCCACAAACGTTCACCCATCCCTTGTGCAACTAGAATTCCAAGGGAATGCCTGATTTCTACCGAGGATTCCTGATAAACCCTTTCTACATTGATGCCTTCTTGACGATCACCTATTTCTTCACCCGATTTAGATGATTATGTTCCTTCTCAGGTCCTGAGAATTTATTGAGTTGTCTGCTCCAAAGATGTCACTTGATATTCCCAACTCATAGCTTTGAACCTAGTTGTTTGAGCATCAACCCTCCTTCTCACCACCTCATTCCAGTCTTGAGCATTTTCAATGAAAATTTCATCTTCCAACTAGTCATGGGCATAAAGCCAACAGGATGATACCTGTGATGCATGTTGTAGGACCAAGCACTTGGGATCGTGTTTTCGAAATCGACTAATTTGGAACTAGAATTATAATAGAATTATCCCTTATTACTTAGCATGCACGGTGTCTTTAGCCAATATGAAACCCATAAGGTATGGATTCCCTCCTCTTGTCCTTTACTAAAGTGGCATTGTATCCTTGCAGAATGGTCTGATAGAAAATTTCCCCTAACACTAGTCAATCGGGAACATATATGGGTAACAAATAGGGTGCCCTTGTGGCACTGAAAACCCTGATGGAGGTCTCGTGCTCATCTAGATACCAGTGAAATACTTTCGATATAACATTTTTTGTTTCATTTGACAGCCTTGGGCACTCTTTCCTTTACAACAAAAAATAAATACATGCAATAAACTGGTCACATTTAGGAGCATAACATTTTTTATACCTTTTTTCCCATAAGATGTTGAAGTATACATGGACTGGGAGCTCTGAGGAGTGCCAGTTTAGGTTCATTCCAAAGAAAACATTCCCGGTGGAGATGATGTTCAGCAAACACGATGCAATGTAGAAGGAGGGGGTTTCTCCCTCTTTCGACATCTGGGCTTGTCTTATGAAATTTCTTAGCTGTTTGGAGATGATGGAACCACAATTAATGCATGTGCATGAAATGGTCACTGTATAAGCTAGAGGCATCCAAGCCTCTGAAAACTGGGAGCAATCTTTCTCCCCATGCAATCTGTAGAAAAGATCGATCAGGTATATGTATGGTTCCCTTAGATTGGTCGTCAGATACTAGCTGACAGTCCTATTCGTGAATTTTGTTTCTTCCCTCCACCATTACGCCATGATTTTGATGGTATTGTGTGTTGCATAGAAACTCACAATGAAATCAGTGCTCAACTTTTCTTTCAGCTCCCTGAGCTTGTAGTAACTCTGAACCTTTGATGGAAAGAAACCCACATTGCATCCACCATTATCTTCATTAATCAAACATTTTTATGCATCAATGTGGTCAATAAGCCACTTTAGGAGCTCAATGCAAAGAAACATCAGAGTTCGTCTTGCCACTATGTGTAGATAAGACCTACGGATATTTGGGAGGACATCATCATCAAGCTTCCATGTATCAGGATCATTGTGCGGGGTATACTCGAGGGGTTCTTCCTTCTTGATTTTCTTAAACAATTATTCCCGGAAAGGAAATGTTGTTTTGACTCCAATGTTTGCCTCTGTGTCTCCGAAGGCTAGGGGATGGAGGAAGGCATTCTTGGTGGATGTCTTAATGACGGGCATCGGCTTTGGGGAAAATTCTAATTGTCTTGCAACTACTTGGGAGGAGCCCTCTCCTGCTTTTGGTTCTTGTATCTTTGGCTCTCTTGGGAATTTCCTGGTGGAGTGTTTCTTCGGAGGCATTGTTCCTGCAATTAAAATGACCCTTTAAACATGTGTACAGAGAAACATTGGGTGGGAACATAAAAAAAAAAATGAAGCGTAAAACACCACAAGAGGATACATACCTGTAATGTTTACTAATATAGTTGTTTAATACTCAATGAACTTTGGATGTCTTCTCCGGATTGTTATCCTTTCTCTTCTGTTTGTTTTGAAATCCTTTCCACGTAGAATAGGATCATACACAATGACTAGAAAGAATATAACTGGAGATATTCTATCCGTCGTATCAATAAGTTAATACAAGCAATGAATGCAATTCAAAATAAACTACCATCAGATCTCTACAAATAAATTCTAACTGGTTGACGGTGGAGGTGTGGAGGAAGATGCATTGTATCAATAGGCTTAAATGATCTCTTTTGATTCACACATGAATTAGAAACTAATGTGCAATCCATGAATTAACTAACATTTTAAATGTGTCGTACCAAACAAATATAAGGGTTAAAACGTCTCATCACGTCATGTCTCTTTGACGTGGAGATCTGGGATTGGCTACTACCTTTATGCATACTTCTACTGGTATCCTCCTGATAAAAAATTTTGACGCCGATCATATCGGGGATTAGTGTTTGGGGAAGGTTCAAGTGCGCAACTTCTTGGCAGTTTACCATCTTCATAACCTTCTGGCGCTGAACACGTTTCAAGAGTTGGCGGTCGATGATACCACTTCTCTCCTTGTGCAACGCTTACTTTTTCATTTTCTTGCTGAAGACAAATGAATCAGTCTTCAATGATATTCCTACCGAAGATTATTCACATAAAAGAGATACTTTCATCCACCAATGCCGATGAAGATTGGCATGTGGCTATTTTGAAATTCTCAAGATATTTTCGTCACTTTTAACCTTTACCGATGCCGAAATTTCTAAGCATGTTGGGGAAATATTTAGACTGTAGATTCCTTCGGTAGTTGTTAAGTCCCATTTATATTTAAGATGATTCTTTGTTGTGTGTTTGAGAATACTTTAAACAATTCAAACATGAAACATAAAAGATAAGCGCAGGCATCAGTTTCATACTGAAGTGAAAACATACAGTGCAAATGATAAAGTGGTACCCAAAAAGTAGAAATGGACATAAACGTTTTTAGGGTGTGTTGAGTGCTCAACAAATGGCGATTCACTGGGTGAAAGAAGAATGTTTGTTCCTCCTCCAAGGCTCAGCTGATATGGAAGCTGATGGAGAATCTTAGCTGGTCTTAAATCATAACCTCTTAACCTTTGCATTTGACATCCTTCAGTTGATGCTTCTGGGTCTGCCTGTGGGGTTTTAACCCCTTTCCTCTTTCATTTCCTTTGAGCCTGACTCATGCCCCCTTTTTACAAAATTTTAGCAAAGTATTCATTGGCATGAGGCCTTTAATTACCTCTACTCACCTTCTTCGGTGTTGCTACGCTGCCAATGAGCATCCATAGCCCCGACGGAGATATCTCCATACCCTTTCCTGTTGTTCATTCCTTTGATAATATCAATTTTATTTGAGCAAGATGCACTGCGTGAGTGGGGGAGGAGGATGTCTATTTATTTGCAAGGTGAGAGGGTTAATGTGGATGCTTTTCCAACTCCATCTTCTGGGTTCATGTAGTCTTTTATAGCTTTCCTTCTTTCCCTTGAAGTCTTACTGAACCACAAAGTAGACATTTCTGACATTTCTCCAAAGCTTTTCATTTTCTCAGGTTGGATAGAGGATTCATCAAAGTAACCGCAAGTTGTACAGTGATTCTGGTGTTTGTAAGTGAGCGATGAGTTAAAAACAAGGTGTTCTACATTGCATAAGGCCGACCATTGTTTCAATGGACATACCTTCAAAAGCATAGAAAACCAGAAAGAAAAGAAACAACAAAAGAAGTAATTCACAATCGTGAAGATACTCAACAAAGAACAAACAACACACATATTTATTTTTTTATTCATATATATATATATATATATATATATATATATATATTATCGAAAGTATTTTTTTAGGGGTTGAGCATTTACTCGGAGGGCATCAGGTTCCCCTTTTAGATTCTACAACCTATAAGTGCCTACCCCGATCTTCTCATCCACCTAGAAAGGTCCAAGCCATAGATTTTGAAACTTAGAATGTTTCCCTTTTGGTTCATTTTCTCTATCCCACTTCAGGACTAAGTCTCCTACTTCAAAGTTCTTTTCTTTAGCCTTATGCTTATCGAACCATCTTTTCACTATCTGTTGGTGAGCTAGGAATTTTGACTTATCATTTTCTCTCTCTTCTTTCAGCATGAGCAGAGTGTTAATTCTTTGTTGCATGGTCGATGCGGGTTCTTCGTTGGAATCTTGGGCCAATTGAAGAGACAGAAGATAGAGCCCATTTGGGAGGATGGCTTCTTGCCCATAGACCAAAAAGTATGGGGAATTTCCTATAGCTTCTTTGGGTGTGACCCTATCGGCCCATAAAGAATTATGGGGTAGATTATGCCAATTTATTTGGTTATCTCTAACCATCTTCTTTAATATTCTTACCAGGTTTTTATTAGTTGATTCTACCACACCGTTTTCCTGGGGATAATAATTTGTAGAGTACTTAATTATGATTCCTTTGTCCATAGAAAACTTCGTCAATAGGGTGGAAGAAAATTAAGTTGCATTATCAAAGACCAGAACAGAAGGGACACTAAACCTCATGATCAGTTGTTTTTCTATGAATTGGATTACTACCTTATCGTTTACATGAGTCAGAGGAATGGCCTCTGCCCATTTCATGAAATAGTCATGGCAGTAAGAATGTACATGTGTAGTTTTGAATAGCTAGGTGTAGTTTCTCCTATGATATCCAACCCCCACTACTCAAAAGGCCTAGAGACAGTCATAGGTTGGAGTGGGATTGCTTCTCTCTTCTCCTTTCCAGTGCTTATTTGACAAGTATTATAGTTTCTAGCATAAGTATGAGCGTATTTGAACAAGGTGGGCCAATAATAGTCGGCTCTCAGAATCTTATGAGCGATGGTGTTTCCTGCGAAATGTCCCCTGACGGGGCCATCATGGAGTTCTTTCAGCACTTTTTATGCATCTCCACATTTGAGACATATTAATAGTACCCCATCATAATTGATCCAAAAGAACACCAAATTTGTAAGGCGGTGTTGTGCAAATTTTAATCTGAGGGCTCTCCTTTCCCTAGGGTTGAGGTTTTAGAGACAAGTCCCATGATGTAGAAGATAATTTAAATCCTTATACCAAGAGTCTTGTCCCAAGGAGATGTATGCTACTTCACCACACCATAGTGCCATTTTGTTCTCCCATCTGAAATCTTCATTTACTTGATCCTAGGCTTCAGCTGCAAGCTTGCATAACCCTTGTCCTTTTACTAGTTTGGCAGGTTTTATATCTAGATCAAATTCCTGAACTATTGCCATCTAGTTCCCTCTTCTTTCCCCCATTTCTTGTTGGGTAAACAAGGATCAGATTGCAGGGTGAAACACAATTACTTTAGTGTGATTCTTGAGGATGCAAGACCTAAAATGCATTATTGCCTTATAAACTGCATAGGCCTATTTGTCTATAGCAAGATAATTGAGCTCAGCTCCTTCAAGATTAGTACTCATAAATGACATTGGGGCTTCATTGTTTTCATCATCCTTCTGAGTCAAAATTGTAGCTAACAACTGGTCGGAGGTGAAAGTATAAAGGGAAAAGTCTCTATTGAAATTGGGACTTTGCAACACCGGGGCCCGGGATATGGCAGCTTTGATATTGTTGAAGGAATATTTTCTCTCATCATCCCACATAAATTAAACATCTTTGCGAATGATATTTTGTAAGGGTTTGATGATTTCTGCGAAGTCGGGAGTGAACTTCCTCACAAAATTGATTTACCCAAAAAAGGACTGCATAACTTTCTTGTTATGGGTAGTGGAAGTTGAGATATGGCCTTAATCCTTTCCGGGTCTATGCAAATCCCTTTTTGAGATATAATGTGACCTAATAACTTACCTCCTCGACACCAAAAATATTTTTCTTAGGGTTTAAGGATATATTGTATTTCCTACACCTCTCGAAAATCTGAGTTAAGTGTTGGATGTGCTCTTCTCTATTCTTTGAATACACTGTTACGTCATCTAGATACACTACCACACATTTATTGATTAGTCCCCAGAAAGATATGCCCATGGCCCTTTGGAAGGTTTCTCCTGCGTTAATTAACCCTAAAGGCATGCACTTATAAGTGAAGGTTACCCATTTGGTTCGGAAGGTGGTTTTTAAACGATCTTCCTTTGAAACCAGTACTTGGTTGTAACCTGAGAAACCATATAGTAGAGAGAATATCTCTGAGCCAGACACGGTTTGAAGTAGGTGTTCCATCGGAGGTACCGGGTAATTGTATTTTTCTGAAGCTCTGTTGAATTTCCTAAAATCTACGCATAGATGGATCTCTCCCAAATTTTTCCTCACCGGAACAAGATTCGTTACCCAGGGAGAATGTCTAACCTGGAAAATGATCTTGGAATCTAAAATCTTCTTTATTTTTTAATACATGAGAGGTTCCAGGGATGGGTGATACTTTTGGAGCTTCTGTTGGAAATTTTTCACTTCAGGTTCTAACGGGATGGTGTGTTGAATGATGTGAGTATCATACGTTTTCAAATCCCTATAGGGACACTCAAAGACATCCTTGTATTGTATGAATAATTTGAGGTAGGCTTTTCTCTCTTCCCTAGATATAGTATTGTTGAGATTCACATTCTTTGGGTTTTCTGGGGTCCCAAGATTTATAGTTTCATGCAGGGGACAAGAGCTACTAGTCTTTGCATTTTTAGGTCCCTTAAATCACTCTTTTAGATCAAACAATTTTTCTAGATTAGCTATCCCTTTCGGGATTGTGTGAGCCTTTGATTTATCCATAGTTTGTCCTGTCCAAGGATTGCTTTCCGTTGATTTCTCTTGGAATTATTCATCGTCAATAGAAATATATTTGAAATTGTATTGGTTGGTTAAGAAGTTTATGATATGTTCATGTCCTTCAAAGACTTTCCAATTGGGAATGTTATTGGGCACCAATGGTTTGTAGAGAGGCTCCATGGTGAATTGGGAGGCTTCATAATCCTCTAAAGGCGACAACCTGGAAGCGGCTATGGCCAAGGAGTCAGCAAGAATATTTTTTTCTATAGGGATTGTAGTGATATTGAAAGCCTCAAAGTGCTATATTAACCTATGCACCTCTTGTTGATAGTTCTTCAAGTGAGGAGAATTGCAATGTATAGTATTTCTTACTTATCTCACAATAATTTCAGAGTTTCCAAAAACTTTTAATTCTTTGACATCCAAATCTATGGCTTTCTTCAATCCTTGTACTAGAGCTTCATATTTGGCGGTGTTGTTGGTTCATTCGAATTCTAGTCTATAGGACAAGAAATTATGTTTACCTTTATGATCGACGAGGATGCACCCTGCTCCTAAACCTTCTCGCGATTTAGATCCATCAAAATAGAGGATCCCAATTTTTGAACAACAATCTCTCCTTTATTTTTCCCTATTAGTTTCTTGCTCTTCGACATTTTGTTCCGCAAGCTCTAGCGCAGGGTTTTGACAGAAGAGGGTGTCTCGTGTCGGTATCGACGATTTCTCTTGAAAATATATTTCAAAGTTTTGGGTAAGAGGAACATCAGACAAGGTAGGAGCAAGGTTTCTGAAGTAGGATTCGCAAGAACAATTGTCGAGTATGGGGAAATCTTTGGACAATGGTTCGTTTGGGGTTTCTAGATCAATGACCGTATGTTTCAGATATCTCTCCCTATTTAGTCTGATCATGTTCTTGTATCCCTTCAGTGGTAACCAAAGGTGTGCCGAGTCTATACTAAAGTTCCCGTTTAGTTTTTTAGACCAATATCTCGACTAAAAAATAGCCCATATTCCTCTGGGATATATACTACGATGATGTCAATCACTTGCATGAACGTGGGGTGTGTTGATATTCTGATCATCACATATTTGAGTTATCCTATGACCTTGACCTGGGTCCTATCTAGTTGTATGACATGCTTATCACTTTTGAGAGGTATGGTGTTTAATGTTTTTCAAATAGACAAGGGAATAATGTTGGAAGATGCTCTAGAATATACCAAAAAGTTATGAAGGTTTCTATTGAATATTTCTAACGTCAAGAGGAAAGGTGGGACAAAGGGATTTTCCTTTCTATCTCCCGAACATGTGTTCACAGTTGGTTTTCTCACCAGATATGTGGGAGACAAGTTTCTTTCTAGATCATTACCTACTGTCAGTTTTTCTAATGAATTCAAATCCTGTAACAGAAAGTCCTTCTACTCAGGAATCCTGCATATGTCCATAACCAATATATTGCCTTTTAGATTCTTCAAATATTCTACTATGTTGTAATCTAGTTTGGGCGATTCTTTGGTATGAATGTGTATAGGATTTTTATCAAGAGAAAAAGATGTTTTTGGTCAATCGAGTGTTAACCTAATTTTTGAGGCGTGGGTGGTGTCAACATCTTTTGAGCTAGGCAAACCTTTACTGCATGTCTATATCACCGAAACTTCTGTGGTTTTTTCTCGAGACTCAAACAGATCATCGATAGGAATGATCAGATCAAGATCCCATATCAAGATGGCTATATCTCGTGGTGGGTCAATCTCTTCCTGGTCAACAATATTCGTAACCAAACTACTTGGTTGTTCGGTTAGGGAGACTTCATCTAGAAACTGATTGGACATCAAATTCATGGCATGTACCCATTGAGGGAAGTCGATTTCAGAGTGGTTTTCTTGATGAAGTGCAAAAATAATTAGATGCGACATTCCCTAGATCAATATTTAAGTTGCCTAGGGGAGGTTCAATTGCTTTGAAAGGCGGGTTTCTTTCAAAGAAAGGCTTATAGGGCCTTTGGCCTTGGTTTCCCCCTTCTGCGCTTCTCTTCATGTCTATGATCTTATTTGATAATTTCTTAATCATACGTTGTATATCTTCTATATCTCCATTACTCTTATCGAGAATTTGTGTTGGATTACTGAGAGGGGGGGTGAATCAGTAATAACGTAATTATAATCCTTTTTCTTCAAATGTTATATCAATGTAGAATTATTATCCAATAATGAGCAGTAATAAA
>JZKD02S2216067.1:183272-214753 GCA_000966675.3 Picea glauca | reverse complement strand
TAAGGGGACCACTTTGGAGTTCATCCATATTTACTTCTTATCAACCATGAAAAAAAAATAATGAGTCATATTTACATGAAACACTATTGGGTCCATTACCCAAACCTTTGTGCTACGGGTCTTTCTTCAAGGGTTGACATCAATGATAACCAACCTTAATCAACAATTTGTTCAGCCAGTTTCCCCAATGGTCTAGTCAAAAGGAGTCATCTCCTGGGAGGGGGTTGGGTTTCATTTTTTACTAGAGAGGCATGGAATTCTTTACATCCTTTCATATGGAATTCTATTGTCTTGGCCTCTTCAAAATTTTCCTCCAGGTTTTTCTTAGCGGCTCTTTTTATAAACATAGAAACAGAAGCCAAGAGCGCGTTAGCATAAACTTCGATTTGTAACTCTTGAGTTGGTTTTGCTACGGGATAGAACTTGTTTAAAATGGTTGTGAATATTTGATTGAAATTTTTGAACCTCTCTTTCAGATTAATGGTGGTTGCGAACAACTCAACCATCAGAGCTCTCATAGTAGTTTCTTCCATGCATTTATCTAGAAAATCTTTCTAGAACATAGTCCACTTGGTTATAGATCCTACTGGCAAGTTAAAATACCACGTGGAATATGAATTTTCAAATGAGTAGGGGAAAATTATGTAGACTACAACTTCATGTTGAACATTCATAAGTCTGATAGCGAGTATGAACTTCTTGATATGATCTTGAGGTAAACATGAAGTTTTAGGGTCGTACTTGGGAAACAACTTCTCCGGGTGTTGGGGAAGATTATGTACTTATCTAGGGATGGCCACGGCATCTCCGGGCAACCAAGGTTGGTTGTTATAAAGAGGGATTTCCCCTCCTTCCTCATGGTTATTATTACCTTCCATGTCTTTGGAATCTGAGTCAAACTCTTCTTCTTCCGAAAATTTGTTTGGCTAAAAAATGTCGCTCGCTGGCGTTTCAGGTATCAAATCAAGAGGCTCTTGGATTTTGGTAATCGAAAAATATATTAATACTCTACAGAGTGTATGAAAACCTCATCAGGAGTGCTAACCACTGGTCTTCTTTGTTTTTTTCTTTTAGGGAGTATGGGAGCTAAGGACAATGCGTCGATCTACCAAACATAGGATCTTTTGATTCTCCTGAATTGATTTAGTTCCTCATGAGGAAGGGTGTAAGGTGTTTTAGGGTGAAAAGGTTCTTCCTCGGGCTAAGGTGAGTTACCCTCTTCGAGAGTACTCAACATGTGTGGGTTGTATATTGAATGACTAGCCATGCATGTGGGCAGTTATGAATCTGTTGTTTGTTTGAAATGATATGTAAAATATATATTCAACCATTCATTCTCAGGCACTCCTTATAGAGCCAATTCTATTGGTGGGTCTTAAATACCTTGACTCAACAATAGGAACCAAACCCACCACAGAGGCCCAATTATACTTTGCAACATTTGAAAATGGAATGGTTCTCCAGATCATGCGATTCGACCAATTTATCGATGGGCTATGTGTTTTCTTGTGAAGGCTCTTCCTTTAGTTAGGACTGTTTGCTTCTGCATTTTATCTTAGGTGGGGCTAGTATGAGAGATGTAATCTAGTATAAACCAACTTGACAACAAATAGGTTTAATTTTTAACTATTGGGGAAGAGGTTGATCTTGGGATAACCCGCTGCTCAAACATGCAGAGAATGATTCTATACCACAGGCCTAGTACTAATACATTAACCATGCGAGCATCCAATTTCTGTCTGAGAAACTAATTATCAGAAAGAAAGCACATATGTAATAAGATAATGGCAAGAAAAATAATTCATCTACCATAACCGTTCATCACATAATAACACAACGATTTATCTTCATCATTAAAGCAACAAACATCAAGACATTGCACCAGATAACTTGACAAATAAATTAATTTCTCTTACTCATTAATACATCATTCATGAAACATGATAGGAAGTAGTTCTTCTCCAAGTCCAATCACATGCATTTGATGAAAATAACTTGTCTTTGGAACAGAAGGACTTCTCAATTCATAGAAGTCTAAAAATAATTATTAACAACAAAAAAGAAAGAGTTCTTACAACAACCATCGACCTCCAACTAATTGGTTGATGTCTTTATTTATAATATAAAGTTTAACTAACTTTAACGGCTAAGTGAAGTTTATGCAAAGAAAAAATCGCCATGTAGAGTTATCTTCTAACAGTTTCTTTAACAGTCAACCCAAGATATTTCTTGGAAAGGGTGACTTCTCTCGTATTTAGACCAGTTGATAAATAGTTCTTGTAACAACCCTAGTAAAATGATTGCTTAAGGTTTATCAGGTATAATTAATTAAATAATTAACTGTCCTAATATATTTTAGTTAAACAATGATTATTTATTAATAATATTAATTAATTAAGTAAATATTTATTAATTGTTTATATATGTTGATTAATTAATTAATTAATTAATTGACTCATTAACGGTTTGGGTAATCAATTAAGAGCTTAATAATTTTTATTTATTTACTATAAAACTTTAGGTATACAGGGGGATGAAGCATTGAGTGGAGCGATAAGGTAATAAATGGAGGGATAAGGTGGGTGGCATTAAATGAAGGAGGAGGCAGTGAATGGGGAAGGATATGAAGGGGAGAGGCATTCAGAAAGGGCACTTGTGGGAATTTGAGGGAAAGGAGAGCATTGGAGAGTAGGGACTGTATTTTCTATAGAGGATATTTTCTGGTTTGGAGTTTGGGTGAACTGTTGTAGGGGGCACCAGGTTGTTGGGAGTTTTGGGCTCGAGGGCTAGGAATCCTCACAGAATTCTTGGAGCTAGGGAGTCAGACAGGATCTGTTCCTAGCTGGCAGGGAGGAAGATTCAGTTTTGGGCAGAGTTTTGGGCAAAGCAGCAAAGAAGACAACCAGAGATCAGGGATTTAGCATCAGAAGGAGGTATGTTTATTTATGTATTTTCATGAATATGTGGTGTTATGTGATGGCTATGTAATTTATTAGCATGTTGTTCATAAATTTAAATTTCTGTTTCTTATATGATGAATAATGAAATTTCTTATTGCTTATACGTCGAAATAATCTTAATTGTTTAAATTTACAAATCTTATTAGGCTTTGCTAAATTAGGGATTTACAGTTCTTCACAAGTTTAGGCCCATGGAAATCTGTGTTGTTCCATCAGAGCCGCATATATTCCCCTAATGTCCACTGCATGCACCCGGTACTTTACAAAACTGGAGTTCAACTGTTGTAGCATGGTTCATGCTCTGATTGGATGTTCTGTGAATTGTTGCACTTTCCTTGGCCTCGCATCAGTTTTCTTTGCAAACTCTTCGGTCCATAATGAGTCTTGTTTGGCATGCAACTTGACCACGTCACTCAGGCTGATAAATTTATCGGGGGTGTCAAACTTGGGGATCCCTACATCCTTCATTACTTTATTAATTTTATCCTAGTGCATCTTGCATTTGGTCCATTCCTCTTGGATTTCTTGGTGTGGGTCCCGAGGCATTTTATCCCAATACTTAGTTGATCGCTTCATGCAATTAAGTCTACTTTTTTCCACTATCTGAGTGCCATGTTCTTCCTTCTCTCGACCCTTCTGGACTGCCTCAATGTACTCAAATATTTCTACTACTTGTTGCACCCTTTCATACCTTCGATCCATCTCCTTGCATGTCACGAGTCCCATGAGAGTTTCCTCCTAGAACTCAAATACGTTCGTGGTTAACAGGAATCTTTCCTTCTTGAACTTGTTGTAAACTCCTCCGAATTCACCTTTCAAATACACAATGGTCTACATGGTTCCTTTATATTATTCATCCAGGTGGCACAACTGTTCGAGCTCCTTTAGGGTGCTAGCTAGTTCCTTTTCATCTCTCCTAGCTCCATCCAAGGTGGTATCCGAGATGGCCTTTCCCACACTGATCAGTTTAGATGTCTAGGCATTTGCTATTTTATCAAGTTTTCCTCTGTAGTAACCAAGATGGAGTGATCCAATGTGATCCTTCTTTTCTTTGCAGTCCTTTGAACAATGGCCTTTCTCTTTTGATTGTAGGAGATCGCATGGATATCTGCTACCTCGTCTACTAGCTCTAGTATCTGTTGATCACCCCATGTGAGCATGTTTCCTAGGCCACTGGTGGTGTATATTTGTTCAATATTTGTCTCTTGAACATCCTCATTGTGCTTCGTGGATCTGACCTATACTTGTCATTCATCGGGGATTTGGATATTGGAAAAAATAGAGGTGTTGGGTACATAATCACTACTTACTTTCTTGTCGGTCGCAGAACCATTGATTTCTCTTTGTGGGGATTCTTTCTTTGTCTCCTCCAGTTTGGTCTTGTCATCTGGATCTGCTTCGGTTTCCGATTCAATGGGTTCCTTCGCATTGAGGCCGCTTTTGAATTATGTTTCCTTTTGTGAGACCTCCTTGTCTTGAAATTTGGGCTCAAGGGAAGAAGTTTTCTCGGGACCTTTTTCCTCTTGGACATGCACATGGGTGTTGTGAGATGCCTCTAGGCTCTCGTCGTCACTATATATATGTATAAGTTTTCTCAGGGGATTAGGAGGTTGTGTTTCTATCGACACCCGACCTATCTCTAGTTGAGTTGTCCTGCCCACCAGGGAATTGACTGGTGATGTTGTGGATTCAAGGTTCCCTAACCCATTGGTGTTCCCAACGTTTATGGAATCGAGGCTGATTGAATCCATCGGGCTTCCTTCTCGGATGCTAGTTGGAAGCCTAGGCGTGATGATGACATCCAGATTTTCCTACATCTGCTTCATTAGCAGCTAGCTTTGCTGCCAAAAAATTTCACCCATCCCTTGTGCAACTTGAATTCTAGGGGAATCCCTTATTTGTACCATGGATTCCTGATAAACCCTTGTTGCTTTAATGCCTTCTTGAGGATCGCCTATTGCTTCGCCCGGTTCAGATTCTACTATTCCTTCTCAGGTCCTGAGAATTTATTGAGCTATGTTCTCCAAAGATGTCACTTGCTCTTCCCAAATCATATCTTTGAACCTAGTTGTTCGAGGATCAACCCTCCTTGCCACCACCTCATTCGAGTCTTGACCATTTTCAGTGAAAATTTCATCTTCAAACCAGTCATGGGCATAAAGCCAACAGGATGATACATGCAATGCGTGTTGTAGGACCATGCCCTTGGGATCGTGTTTGCGAAATCGACTAGTTTGGAACTGAAATTCTAATTGACTTAGCCCTTCTTTCTTAGCATGCATGGTGTCTTTGACCATTTAGAAGCTAGTATGAAACCCATAAGGTATGAAGGACCACTTCTTGTCCTTTACTAAAGTGGCATTGTATCCTTGCAGAATGGTCTGATAGCAAATTTCCCTTAACAGTAGTCGATCGTGAACATATATGGGTAACAAATGGGATGCCCCTATGGCACCAAAAATCTTGATGTAGGTCTCATTCTCATCTAGTTACTAGTGACCTACTTTCGATATAACATTTTTTCCTTCATCTGACAACCTTGGGCACTCTTTCTTGAACAACAAAGAATAAATGCGTGCAATAAACATATCGCATATAAGAGAATAAGATGTTTTGTACCTATTTTCCCATAAGATGCTAAAGTATACATGGACCAGGAGCTCCGAGGAGTGCCAGTTTAGGTTCATTCTAGAGAAAACATTCCTGGCGTAGATGATGTCCAATAGATACGATGCCATGTAGAAGGAGGGAGTTTCTCCCTCTTTCGACATCTAGGCTTGTCTTATGAAATTTCTCAGCTGTTTGGAGATGATTGCACCAAAATTGAAGCCCATGCCTTAAATGGCCATCGTATAAGGTAGAGGCATCCAAGCCTCTGAAAATCGGGAGCAATATTTCTCCCCATGCAACCTGCAAAGAAGATCCATGAGGTATATGTATGGGTCCCTTAGATTGGCCGTCAGATACTAGCCAACAATCCAGTTCGTGAATTTTTTGTTTTCCCTCCACCATGACGCCATAATTTTGCTGGTATCATGTTCTACATAGAAACTCACAACGAAATCAATGCTCAACTTTTCTTCTAGATCCCTGAGATTGTAGTAACTATGAACGTCTGATGGAAATAAAACACCGATGCATCCATCGTTATCTTCATTAATAAAACATTTTTGTGCATTTGTGTGGTCAATGAGCTAATTTAGGATCTCAATGCAAGGAAACATCAGATTTCGGCTTGTGACCATGTGCATATAATATCTACATATATTTTGGAGGACATCATCATCGATCTTCCTTGTATCGGGATTGTTGTGCGGGGTATACTCGAGGGGTTCTTCCTTCTTGATTTTCTTAAACAATTATTCCCAGCGATGAAATGTTGTTTTGGCTCCAGTGTTTGCCTCTGTCTCTCTAAAGGTCGGGGGCTGGATGAAGGATTTCTTGGTGGCTGTCTTAATGACGGGCACCAGCTTGGGACAAAATTCTAATTGTCTTGAAACTGCTGGGGAGGATCCCTCTCCTGATTCTGGTTCTTGCAACTTTGGTGCTCTTGGGGATTTCCTGGTGGAGGGTTTCTTTGAAGGCATTGTTCCTGCAATTAAAACAACCCTTTAAACATGTGTACAGAGTAATGTTGGGTGGGAACATAAAAAAAAAAAAAAACGAAGTGTAAAACACCACAACCAGATACATACCTGTAATGCTTGCTAATATAGTTGTTTAATACTCACTGAACTTTGGACATCTTCTCCATATTGTTATCCTTGCTCCTCTGTTTGTCCTCAAATCCTTTCCACATAGAATAGGATCGTACACAATGACTTGAAAGAATATAACTGGAGATATTCTATCCATCGTATCAATCAATTAATATTATTAATGAATGCAATTCAAAATAAACTACCATTGGATCTCTACAAATAAATTCTAACTGGTTGACAACGGAGGCATGGAGGAAGATGCATTGTATCGACAGGCTTAAACGGTCTCTTTTGATTCACACATGAATTAGCAACTAATGCAGTATCCACGAATTAACTAACATTTTAAATGTGTCATACCTAACAAATATAAGGGTTAAAATGTCTCATCACATCATGTCTCTCTGACATGGAGAGCGGGGATCAAATACTACCTTGTGCATAGTTCTACTAGTATCCTCTTGATAAAAACTTATGACGCCGATCATATCGGGGATTATGATCAGGGAAATTTCAAGTGCGCAGCTTCTTGGTGGGTTATCATCTTCGTAACCTTCTATTGCCAAACATGTTTTGGGAGTTGGCGGTTGGTGATACCACTTCTCTCCTTGCGCGACGCTTACTTTTTTGTTTTCTTGATGAAGCCAAATGGATCGGTCTTCGGCGATATTCCTGCTGAAGCTTATTCGTATAAAAGAGAGACTTTTGTCCACCGATGCTGATGAATATCGATGCACGACTATTTTGAACTTCTCAAGTGATTTTCGTCACCTTTAACCTTTACCGATGTCGAACTTCCTAAGAGTGTTGGGGAAATATTTAGACTATTGATTCCTTAAGTAATTGTTAAGTAGCATTTAAAGTTAAGATGATTCTTTGTTGTGTGCTCGAGTAGACTTTAAACAATTCAAACATGAAACTTAAAATATAAATGCAAGCATCTGTTTCATACTGAAGAGAAAACAAACAGTGCAAAGGATCAAGTGGTACCCAAAAAGTAGAAATGGACATAGACTTTTTTACGGTGATTTCTTGCTCAAAAGGTTGCAGCAAGAGAAGTTGTTGATTAATTTGAAAATATCCTCTTTCATGAAGACATAACTCATATATTTGAGTTTTGTGATTTCTTCAAATGAATTGAAGATGGATCCCAAAAAGGTGAAAGAAATAAGAGAATGGTTGTCACCAAAGAATATCTTTGTAGTAAGAAGATTTTATGGATTTATAGGTTTCTATCGGAAGTTGATCACAAATTTCAGTGGGGTTTGTTATCGAACAAATCGGTAGGTGAAAACACTAACAGATATCCCTAGATCCACCTAGATCTAGAAGAAAATAGGATAGGACATGACTCTTTCCCTAAGTTGTAGTCATTGAATCTACTAATAAGAAGGAATGAGTGACATACCTTTATATCTCTTCCTTAGGTCTCTGTTGTTCCCGCTTCGCTCTGGTTCTCTTGTGAAATCATGTCCAATACAACACAAACCAACCAAAGTGAAGATGGAAAAGTATATTCAATTTCAACCTATGCATATGATCAAGGAGTTATGCAATAAAATAAGAGTGATTTGATGGGAAAGAGACATGTCGTTGTATTATATTAAATGAAAGTAGAAGCTACAACCGGATCTCCTTGATGTTGCAAGCTTCCTTTTAGTGACCCTTGGTTCCAACACACACACTTGCTCTAAATTTGCATGAAGAAGATCCAATACCACTTGGTAGACCAAATAACGTATTCAAGCTTTTGTCCGAACATAGTTCTTCACACAATTCTTTCACCAATTCTTCATTCAATCTTGCTTAACCTTTTCCATGAGAAACCTTTCTATATATAGGAGAAGGAGAGATTGTTAAATGGATGAGGATGATCCCACCAAATATGATAAGTTAGTAGGATGCCAACCATGTGAATTCCAACTCATTTCCTAGAAGATTCCTTTCTAGAGTCTTCGTGACCTCTTCTCCTTTCCAAGCTTAAAAACAGGTTCGCACCCTACCTATAGAGTAGACTGCGAATAGTTTGCACCCTAAGTGTGGGTTGCCTGTGAGAATGAAGGATTTTCGCACCCTGTAACATAGGCAACCTGCAAAATCATCTTAAAAATGTGTTTTTGGGAGAAGACAACAATCACTTTTCTTAGGCAAAAAGGTCCTTGTGGGAGCCTGAATACTTCACGGTAGAGACATCACCAGAGTGACCAAAATAATGTGTAATAGAATTCCCTCCAAAGTATGAGGCTAGAATCTGTGACAGCCAAAATACTTTGTAAACTGCATGTGTGTGTTAGAAACCAGGAGCACACCTAATAGGAAACCTGTAAACAACCAAGCATCTGAAGAATATAATACTAGTTCTGAGGTAGGCATTCCCATGATTAGATCACAAATGAATGGAATCATAAACGTAAGTCATGGCCACCAATCATACACCGTGGATCCATGTCGTCAAAATGCTACATACCCACCAGGAATACATTGTGGATCTATGTGAGAAGACTTGAATTAAGACATAGCCATGTAACATACAAAGTGGATCTATGTGCCGATACAAATCATACATACTCCATCGCAACCTGGATCAAAAATATGAGACCTAGGGTATTCAATCCCGTCACCTGAAAGTACGAATCTATCCATGTGATTACATGTGTTGAAGTTGAACATGGTAGAAACCACTTGATTACTGGTCATTGATGAAAACTGTTAACAAATGTGAGAGAAATCACCATTGATGTCAATGACTCCCAAGGTACCGAATTACAATCTGAATGAATGTGAATGCATGAGATGAATTTGAGCACTTGGTGGAATCTCTTGATCAAGGATCAATGATGTGAAACCCCTGTCGAAAGCAAAGAGACTTTCCATTAAGGCATGCAGGTTCCAAGGTACTAAGTGAGTCGATGGAAAAAGACTCATCACCAAAGGGCCTTGATGTATCCCTCATCAATGACACAAAATAAGTAACAGAGTTTGAGGATGAAACAAAGTATGAATACAGTTTGAAATAGACACAGGGAAGGCCAACAGAGTAAGAATGGACAACTGCAGATGGCTGACTCAATAGAGGGCTCATTTGAACTTGTCTTGAACATATGAATGACACGACCAAGGAATTCACAACACTAACTCAAAGACGACCCATGATATGACCTTTTAGCAAGTCGAATGAGAGAAAAATGGATTTCCCAACCCGGATTTAAATGACGAATAGGGGATGTCATGTTCAAGAGCGACGCTTACTGCCATTAACACAAATACGAAAACATATCCCTTTCCCAAAATTTTCCCAACCATCTCTGGCGAGTACCTCTTTATTTTTACGCAAGCTTGAGGAGGATAACATATGCTTGTCGATGTAATCTCATCTTTTGGATGAGTCCCTCGGAGCATATTTAACGAACCCTAGGAAGGAGTGGTTTGGTCCCATTGCGGGTCTTTCGATGTTTGTTTAACGAGTCCAAGGATAGAAAAATTGGGGTTTTTTTATGTTTTAAGAGTTTGAAAAACATTTAAAGAGAACTCTCCCAGTTCATTTTTCGTAAAATATTTCGACGAGACCGAAAAAGTGATAAACTATCGCCCGTCGAATGTTTTTTCAAATACTTTAACGAGCATGAAAAGAACAAGATCGCTTGGAAATACTTTCGTTTTTATGAGGTGTGAAAAGAGCTTAAAGGATACTCCCTTAGGTTCATCATTTTCATGTTACCACGACGAGTACAAAAATACGAGAAAAAGTATACTCAATTACGTTCTCATTTATTTTCGAGCACGAGAACGAATGAAGACTGAGCTCGAGGTTTTTCCTACAAAAACACTAAAAAAGTAGTCGTACATGAGACAAAAATAAAAAACACCCGTACCCACCCATTCGAACTTCGAAGTTGCTATATCTGCAAAAAAATATACTCACAAGGCTATTAGGGCATTAGGTTTTATAAGCAAAGCAATAAAAATAATATAAAAAATCAATAAAAATATTAGAAAGTGAATAAATATGGGTAAAAAGGGATTTTTACCATTTCACTGTGATTTTGCCAAAAACTTGTCCAACATACCTCATTTACCCCCAAATTTCTTTGCTCAATTGTGGGAGGCACAAGTGATCATTTGGTGAACGGTTTCAACCAATGAGGTAAACTCTTGATCTTTCAACTTTTCCATGGTTTATTTTTGGTTTTTATTGGCAATTTTTAGGGTTTTAAGTCCATTTTAGGGTCACAACATGCACTCGAGCATTCTCGTGGGTGGGCCTTGTGGGACCTGTGAGAACTGGCCTTGAAGGCACCAGCAAGAATCTCACACTGTGCAAAAGGATCACCTATGGGGGTCCAAAAATGGATTTTAAAGTAAGGTTTTGTTGAATAAAAATTATGCAAGATTTTAAAATAAGTTGTTGACTCCTCTCTCATGGCTCTTTTGCAGGTGTTTGACCAACACAATGTTGGAATGAAGAGAATGGGAACATGAGGAGGATGATTCCATAGCCAGGAATGACCCGGGTACAGTCACTACCCTCCGGGACTGTGGGTTATTGAAATTTTTTAGGATTTTGGGCATGAGAGCCCAACTCAGGTTGCTAGAATACTTGTTCCATATGTGGGACATGGACCAATAGTTATTTCACATGGGAGTCCATACGTTGACCCTAGATATCGAGGGGATATCTATTTTCTAATGGGGTTGTTATGACATGGATACCATGCTAGTTTGACCGGAGGTAGAGTGGCAGACTCCATATGAGTGAGTATTGTCACCAGTATTGTGTTCCCGAGGCAGAGAGAAGAAAGGGCAAGGTTTCCATTTGGGGGGTCCAATATTTGACCCTACGAACCATCTTGTTTACTATTGCATGCATGGCTGGGAGCGTGGCTCCACACATGGCTCTCCAGAGCTATTTCCAATAAGCCATAGAGTGCACAGAGCCTCGGGTCTTCAACTGGTCGGATGCAGTTCTCTGCAGTATGAAGAGACAATTGACGAAGTGCAGAAAGGCTGACTTGAAGCAGTTTGGGTATGGATCACTTTTGGTGTCATTCTTCCTCAAGAAGGTCCCACTACTGTGATTACAGGTTGATTGGGGTTTACCAGCCCCACAAGATCCGAGGATGCTGAGGTGGTGCAACCTCATGGCTCGACACATAGCAGGGCCTATAATCAAGTATAATGATTCATTTTTTGACTAGTTGAGGCCCCAAATGTTGATGATTGATGACTACACATATCCTGGTTTGAATTTTCGAGGGGATCCGGATTTGACCCTACCTAAGGATGCTTAGTGGGGTGACTTAGGTAAGAAGTATACATTTTGTTCTTTTAAAATGTTTTTGCAAATTTTATCGTATGAAATGTTTTTATGTTTATCCAAGAAATAATAAAAAAAATTATTTTTGATGACACAAATGTGGGGCCATATCAACCTCTAGGAACATCTCCTATTGAATGGGGAGGAGAAGCGGCTCCAATGAAGAGATGGGATGTCGAAGACTATGAGGCAGTGGAGAAGAACTTGGAGGGGTTGATTGCGGACGTCCCAGATATTGCTATTGGGGAGATTCTGAGACGTTACCAGTGCCATTATGCCATACTGTGGGTGTGTCTGAGCCTCTCAACCGACTACTTCATAGGGTAGCCTGATTAGTTGTTTGTTATCGCAAGTGTCACCCATGACGCTATTTTTTAGAAGCTATGGGCTTTGTATTTTGAGATTTTGATCCTTGGACAGAAACTTTTTGTAAAATCTTTTGATTTATATATATATATGTGTGTGTGTGTGTGTGTGTGTGTGTGTGTGTGTATATATATATATATATATATATATATATATATATATATATATATATATATATATGGTTTCTATTGTCTTTTTTTGTGTTGTGTTATATATTTGTTGTGTGTTTGGTTTATAAATGTCCCAAATATCTGTCTAACACATAGCTATATAATGCATCAATCAATGTATATAGACATCTAGGAATGTGTTGATATTCGATACAATCAAAATAACATTCCAAAAGGCGAATTCATAAATATACCCATAATAAAGTAGGACTTCGAATAGCATAGACATTACTTAACTGTAGTACTACTAGATGTGAATCCAGTCATATAACCAGGTGGTGGATATCGAGTGAAATAGCATCAATCAACAATTCGATGATGATGCTATATTTCGCAATATTATTGGTTGCATGACCAAGGCACACACCTCATAGACTGATAAGTTCATTTGTAGGTGCATAAATTGCCCATGTAGCAGAATCAAGGTTCTGACTACTATGGCTAGCACCATCGGCAAAACCAATGTGGGGTAGCGAAGACTCCAACATCTGGAAACCAAGCACAACGTAACATAAAATGTCAAGGGAAGAGACCAAATAACGAAAAAGCACACTAAAGTAACACACAAAAAGTATGATACAATAAAATACAAGAACTCATGCATAGGTAATATTAAGCATAGTACTTCTTTAAGTACAACCCATTTTTGGGTTCACTCAAAGGGATACCGTCGTAGTCCATCAACGCGTAGGCTCCTTTCTCCAAAACTCGCCTGACGATATAAGGACCTCGCCACATAGCTTCAAATTTTCTGGCTCCTAGCATATCCCGATCTTGTATGTAAAGGAGAACTAGATCACCTTCGGAGAAAACGCATAGCTTGACATGTTTTTCGTATGAGGCTTTGATGCATTTCTTCTGGGCTTCTATGACTAGGGTGGCATCATGATATGTTTTGTCTGATTGCATGAGATACAACAAACGTTCTTCTTCAGCATAGGTTTTTGGGAGAAGTTTGACATCTAGTTTTAGGGAGGGTATCTCACATTCAATCTGCAAGATGGCTTATAGACCATAGACTAACTGGAATGGTGTAAACTCGGTAGCAGACTTAATGGATGTCCAGTAAGCCCACAATGCTGAAAACAACATTGTGTGCTAACTCATTTTGTGAATCCCTATCATTCGTCGAAGCATGGTAATGAGGACTTTGTTTATTGCTTCAACTTGTCTGTTGGCTTGTGGGTAATAGGGTGTTGATTTTTCATGGCTAAGACCCAACTTTTCAGTGAGTTCAGACATCATTAAGTTTCTAAAGTGGCTACCGTGATCAGTAACGATAGCCCAAAGAGCACCAAACCGAGCAATGATGTGATTGAATATGAATAATGCTGCAGTCCCTCTAGTATTGTTGAATGTTGGCATCGACTTAGCCCATTTCATAAAATAATCTACGGCTACAATAATGTATCCATGCCTCCCGATCGAGTGAGGGTGACATGTCATGAAATCGATACCCCATTTCACAAAAGGACCAATGGAGACCATAGGGTGTAGAGGAGCAGGGTGTGATCGTAATTTATTGTTGTAGGTTTGGCAAGCATGGTATTTTTGGACCGCAATTATACAATCATTGAATAAAGAAGGCCAAAAATACCCTGCTCGTAAGATCTTCTGGACAGTAGCATACCCAGACATGTGACCACCACAGGCTCCAGAATGGTAGTCATTTAGGGATTTCTCAGCTTCGTCAAATGTGAGGCAGTGTCAAAAAATAGAGTCAATCCCACGACGATAAAGAGTATCACTGAAGATAATGTATTGATGGGCTTGGTAGAGTATTCGACGACGGTCAGTGCTAGACAAATTGGGCTAGAAAGTTTGGTTCTATAGATATATGATGATATCTCCATACCAATGGTCATCGGAACTGATCAGGGAAAGGGATTCATCGGGTAATGAATCTTCTGCTACATTTTTCGTCTCAGAGCAGGGAAGGTCGCATATCAACTCGGAAAACACCAAGGATTTATTGGACTTAGCGCATTTGAATTCTAAGTCAAACTCCTAGAGTATTACGATTCATTTGGAGTATTTTCCCCCTAGCAATTGATGCGTAAGAATGTGCTGAATAGGGTTTCAGTTAGAAATCATCATAGTTTTGCGTAAAAGGATATAGTGCCGAAAACGTTGAATAACTTGGACGACTGCCAAGGCCAATTTTTCAATATGTAAATACTTGGTTTTGATAGTCATGAGACTTTGACTCAAGTAATAGATGACATGTTCATCATGAGAGTCATCCTCTTGGACGAGAACCATAGCGATGGTATAGTCCGAGGCTGCGAGGTAAAGGAAATAATACCGACTGTAATCAGGTGGGAAGATTAATGGGGTACATGTTAAATACAGTTTCAAAGCTTCGAAATATTTGTCGGTAGTGGTATCACATATGAACTCAGAACCTTTCTTAAGCAGTCGTGTAAATACACAAGTTAGCTCAACATAGTTTGGGATGAAACGACCGAGAAAGTTTTCCTTCCCTTGAAAACTTTGTAATTGGTGAAGTGAGGAAGGAGGAGGAAGATTGAGAATTGCCTCGACCTTCAAAGGATCTACCCTAATCCCTTGACATGAAACAATAAATCCCATAAGTTGGTCGGATTCTACGCAAAAAACACATTTTTGTGGATTCAAGTGTATATGGTAAAACCAACATCAAAGGAAAATGGCGCAGAGGTGTATTGGATGATATACATAGAGCATGGAATGAGTGGGTAAGTCATCAAGATATGGTTGTACAATGTGCTTTATATCATGGAAGACATAAGACATAGCACGCTGAAAAGTTGCGCAGACATTCTTTAAACCAAATGGAAGTTTTTGATAGGTGAAAGTACCCCAAGGACAAATAAAAGTGGTCTTGGGTTGGTCCGCAGGTACGATATCGATTTGATTATATCTAGAGAAACCATCCATCAGAGAGAAGATTTCACTTCCGGCACAATCATTGACAATATGGTCAACAAAGGGGGTAGGAAAGTTGTCTTTAGGACAAGCTTTATTAATGTCCCTATGATCAATGCATACGCGGATTGTGCCTTGTTTCTTTTCAATCATAACAAGATTGGAAACTCAGTTAGTTAGAGCCACTGGGTAAATGAAGCCAGCCTTGAGAAGTTTCTCAATTTCAGGATTGATAGCAACTGCTTTATGTGGGTGGATCGAACGAAGTCATTGTCGGACGGATTTAGCATCTGGGTATGTCTTAATCTCATGTACCACAATGTTGGGGTCAATACCCAACATTTCTTCATAGCTCCAGGCAAAGACATCAAAAAATTCTTGGAAAAGAGACTTGTAGGTGACAACTTCGTCATGGGAACATGAAGCTTTGATATGCACATTTTTGACAACTCCATGGTTTATGGATATGTTGAGGGGGATGGTGGGTGAGATATTACTTAATTTCCCTTCGTATAACATATCATGTGTGGATTCGGGAATAGTAGAAATGATGACAACGGTCAATGGGGTTGAGATCCATTGGTAACCCTCGATGGTGTGTTGTTCCAAGAAGAGGATGGAATGATTATGTCCATCGTCCCAAGTGGTATCTTCCATGGACATGACAGACATAATCATCTCGTTCGTGGGAAAAATGACATGGAATGGATATGAAGATAACTCCCCAAGAGAGGGGGTTGTCGATTGAATGGCTCAATAAGCGGATTCGACCGGACTTAAAGGCATTTTGTCGCCATAATGAAGATTATTGCTGGGGTTGGGTACCATCCACGAGTCTTAAGATGCAGGGGTTCCCTGAACAGAGGTGGAGATAATGCTGATTGAGGCGAAAAATGGATGTGGAACATCGGGTGGTAGAATGGGGAAAATACCCATCAAAGAGGAATATTTAAGAAGACCCACACCAAGGTTCTCATATCCAGGGGGGGTTTTGCAATGAAAGGTATGTTGTCGGTATGTGCATCAAAGTTAAAGAAGGCCAATTGGTCTACGGTAACTACTTTTTCTTGATGTGGGAAACGCATGACACAGAAAAGAGTGGACATAACTGAACACATGGAAATGATCTAGCTATGACCAAGTAGAAGGTTGTAATCAAGAGGAGCGTCAAAGACCTCCACTTCAACATTGACCATTTTTCCTTCTAATGTAATAGGCAACAAAGGGAAGACACCATAAGGCTTAAAACCAAAGCCATTGAAGGCTTTGAGCGTGTTGTGGGATTCAATCAAAGGAGGAGAGCCGATGGCTTTCCAGCAGGTAAGAGACATGACACACGTCGAGGCACCCTCATAAATAACTGTTCTACAAATGTTTTCGTCGGAGACAATAACTTGTATTTGGAATGCGAGTTAAGGGGGAAACCTTGGAATGTGATCTTCCAAGTCAAAAATTATTAAATTTGTATCTGTGGGGTGGATTCCACCAATATCTTTCAACAATGCCTTCCATTGTATAGGACAACTCTCAAGGACTTCGAGGGATGACATCATGGATGGTGCTTGGGCCAGATCTTCAACAATACTGTAGTTCTGGGCAACACGTACATGAGGATTGAAAGCCGATTTTTGAACAACACCCTTTGGGGGAGGGCAAAGAACTGTATCTAGGCTTGGTCGTTCGAGATGAAGAGGACCATTGGTAGGTGGAGTCATGGGAGATGGTTGGACCAACGAAGGAGGTATTGCATCAACCTTCTCTTTGGAGGAAGAATAATCTTTGGCTCGAGTGGTGAGTGTGATGTCATTCTTCTTTGAATCACTTGTACACATTAAGACATAAGATGTATTGGAGGGGGAAGGTTGGTCATGAATTACCAATTGGGCTTGTTGTTGAGAAGGGAAGGGTTGTGACAACAAAGCCAAAGTGGGGGGTTTCGGGGTCCCTTGAAGGAACCTAGTAACCTTGGCTCATCGTGGACAATCCTTAGTGTATTGATCATCACCACAGATAAGATAAGCGTATCGAGATTTGCGCTTATCCCTATCATCAACAGGTGTTGTTTTGGTTTTCTTAGATTGCGTATTATCTTTATCCTCCTTGTTCTTACCCTTTCCCTTTTTGGATTTATTTTTTCGAGCGAGGGTAGATTGAATAGAGTTTACCTCAGAAGTCTTTCCCGTGGGAGGGGTAGGGGACAGAGCATTTTGAACATTAGAAGAAATGGGTTTGGGGTTGTTGCTAGAGGTTTGGATGGAATGATTTTGGGCATGGAAAGTGACAATCACACTGTCAATTGTATGAGAAGTAGTAGGAGTGGTTGAAGTAGTAGAAGTAGAAGGATGAGGTGCGTCATAGAGTAAGTCATAAATAGTACCCGTTTGTGAGTAAATGAGGTCTAGGTATTGGGCACGACTAATTTCCTGTTCTTTTGTGACAACTCCACCCATGGAGATTTCACGAGCGAAGTCGTTCACGAATGATTTCATGAACCACTTTGTTAGCAACTGATCGGGAAGTTCGATCTTGATGAGACGTCGTCTCTGTCACCACTCATGAATGTGATCAAAGATATGAGTGGATTTGGTTTGTTTGAAAGAACTCAAAATATTGGATCTCGTTTCGAAGCGGATCGGTAACTGGTAGTGGGTGAGGAAATCCATAGCGAGGGTGTTGAAGTTAGTGAAGAAGCCTCGTGGTAATTCTATAGACCACTTTGCGGTGGAACCTGTGAGGATTCGCTGAAAAAGGCATAAACAAATAGAGTCATCCATCAAGGAGTTGGATGAGCACCAAAGGTGTGTTGGCATGTTTTACAGGCATCATATTCTTGTCATTGATGGCAAGTACAACAACGACGATGGCTTAATTACAAGAAGAATGTGCCAGGCGGGCAGTGGAAGTATTTTGGGAAGACGCAGCAGAGCAATCTCTATAAGATCAGAAGAGATAGTGCAGAGTATGTGTGTTTGTCATTGATGGAAATATCATGATCAACAACGTAGGGATAATGGAATGGAAATGGAAAGTTCAACAACTCATTGTTGGATCCCATTCAGATGCATAAAATCCAGGAGTCAAGGAAGAAACTCACAGCAGAAAATTATGAAATGTGAAACCATGTCTTAATCTCCATTTCAGAGTTTCGGAGACCGAGAGTTGGACGTGTCAAGGAAACTCATGACAAGAATGATGAAATCACAAAATGAAAAACCACGACATTTCGGAGTTTCGGATACTAGGAGTTGGAGGAGTCAAGGAAGCAACTCACGGTAGGAACTCGTGATATGCGAGATCACAAAAAGATCTGGACCGTTGAATCATCAAGATTGTGGACCGTTGATCTGACTCCATTTCGGAGTTTTAGAAACTGAGAGTTGGAGGAGTCAAGAGTCAAGACTCTTCATCATAGGAGTCCCAAAGTTGCGAAATGTGAAATGCCAAAATCCTGAAATAGACACATCAACAAAGACTCCATTTCGGAGTTTTGCAGATCCGAAAATCAAAGATCAAAGGAACTTTAATCTTTGAAGTAGCGAACCCCAAAATCTCAAAACAGAGATGACGAAGGCCATTGAAGTTTCAAAATCACGATAAGATCTGGATCGTTAGGTCTATAGAACACATGGCAAAAGATCATCATTTCGTTGACTGGAAAGTCAAAGGAATAGGGTTCCCTAACCTCTCGAACTCATGATATGCAAAATCATGAAATAATCCTAGTTGTTGGATCAAGGAAAAATCTAGGCCATTAGACCCAGGAGGTGAATGTGGAAGACCATGTCAGCAAGGATAGGTGGCAGCCTACATCAGAAAGGACACATGGCGCAATCATATAAGGACAAGTGTCAAGTTGATTTGGCATTTCAGGAACCTGGAAATCACAATTCTGAGTGACACGTGGTAGACACATAGATCATGACACATCATCAAGTGACGTATTTCTAGGAATTTAGTTTTGGGAGTTTTAGCATCAAATCTCCCCCAAAGTCCCGAAAGCTGAAGTTTTGGGGTGGAGGATAGTCGTCTGATCACCATGGATCATGGATCGTTGATCTAAAGAGGGAAGCCTTCAAATGATTAGCGAGTGGTCATAGTTTGTGGTCACATCGTCAAGATTTGGAGGAAGGCACTAACAACTAAACTCCATTTCAGAGATCATGACTTAGAGAGTCAATATGCCTCGCAACAGGAATTCGTGACATGCGAAATCATGAAATGATGAAATTCCTAAATGAGAAAACACCTTTTGGTGTAGGTTGTGGTCACCGTCAGTGGTCATGTGAGAGGGAGGAGCTAGCACCAAGTTAAGCTCCTTTTCAATGATCGTAACATGAAGAGTTGAGACTATTCACCACAGGAATGTCGAAATGCTGAAATCAACACAAGATCTCGTGCTTGTAATCCAACAGTGTTGGATACTTGGAAATCTGATTGAAGGGATATTGTTTCTCTTCAAATTTAATCGATCAGTTACAATTCAGTTAGCATAATTGAATCATGACTCTTGGACAGTTGGCGATTCAGTTGCTGATGCGTTTTCTTGGAGGTTCACAGTGTAACTGCTAGAAATGACTGATGGTTTCTGCCAGAGGACTTGAAGAGACTTTAGGTTGATCACCAGAGAAGATGAAGAGTCTCGAGGCATCTTCTAGTGGCATGAAGACTGTTCATAGAGGCTATTGACAGATGTAAAACCAATGGAGCCTGGAATTGCAACAGAGGGAATGAGCTTGACTGTGATAGAGAAGACAAAGAGTCTCGACTACTGGAGAGGCTAAGGAATCTCAGCATAACACCCAGTGATGATGGACGCATGAGTTTAACCACCAGAGAAGCTGAAGAGTTGCAATGATGATCAGGCAGAGCACTTGACATGGGGAGAGCATGTAGAAGCATTGTGAATAGAGCATGCAAAAGATGCACAGAGAGAATAAAAACACAGAACAAATAAGAGATTGGGGGTTGTTGAGAGTGATTCAGGTGTGTAGAAGGAGGCAAAGTGCAGCAACTAAAATGTACAGAAGAGGAAAGGTGCATAGAGGAGACATGGCGCACAGAGAATAAAAGGTAGAAGAACATAAAGTGTAATGAGGGGGTGTAGGAAGACACTGATGTTGGTAGAGAAGTTTAGTGTAGTAGAACAATGATGAGACCGGTAAGCCATTGCTAAATATTATATCATTGTGATAAATTTATATATAGCAAACTATATATTTCAGGGTGGTAGGGAGGTGCTAGGGAGGATTGTTTTCCTCAAAGGTTCAAGTGGGTTCTTGAACAAAGGGAGTTGTAGCGTCCATCTGGTTGCATCCAGAGAAACCAGGGTGGCAGGGTGGTGCAAGGGAAAACTGTTGTTCTCTATTTTAAGGGGGAACTATTGTTCTCTATTTTACAGGTTGGTGCCTGTGTGACTAGAAGTTGGTGCTTCCATCCAGTTGGTTCTGGAACAATTAGGGAGTTGTTTCTTCCTTCTAGTGGGTGCTAGAGAAACTAGGGAGTTGGTGCTTCCTTCTAGTGGGTGCTAGAGAAACCAGAAAGTTGGTGCTTCCTTCTAGTGGGTGCTAGAGAAACTAGGGAGTTGGTGCTTCCTTCTAGTAGGTGCTAGAGAAAATAGAGAGTTGGTTCTCTCAGCAAGTTGCATCTTGCAAAACAAAGGTTGTAGCCTCACAATGAGTTGGAGCTCATATGTATGATAATGTACATAATGTAAATATTACTTATCCTACCAAGAAGAAGAGGTTTTTATCCTTTATGGGTTTCCTCAGGAAATATCTATCTCTGTATATTTCATATGTGTGACTGATTTCAAATGTTCTATTGCTTACCTCCCTACATTATTATGATTGTCATTAAGTGCTCTGCAAAGATTTTAAAATAAGAATAATTGTTTAAGCATGGTAACAACTGATTCACCCCCTCCCCTCTTAGTTTTCCAACAATTGGTATCAGAGTAGGTTCATTTTATCTAAAGGTAGATCTGTAAGCTTAAACATGACAAGTCGTGAAGGGTCTTCAGCCACTAAGCCTCCTCTGTTTGATGGAACAAATTTTTCCTTCTGGAAGGTTAGAATGAGAACATACCTAATGGCCTTGGGTGCTAATGTTTGGGATGTAGTAGAGACTGGATACATAAAGCCTATTGTGCTAGCTTCCAAGGATGATAAGTTAGAATTTAGATTTAATGCTAAGGGAATGAATGCTATCTTGAATGGGCTTGCAGAAGCTGAGTTTGTAAAGGTGATGCATCTTCAAACTGCCAAAGAAATGTGGGATAAACTTATTAGCAGCTATGAAGGAAATGAGAAAGTAAAAGATGCCAAACTTCAAACATTTAGGTTGAAGTTTGAACAACTAAAGATGAATGAAGATGAAACAATTGGCAAGTATTTTTTAAGATTTGAAGAACTTGTGAATTCCATGAAGGGTCTTGGTGAGAAGATTGAAGAATCAATTTTAGTTCAGAAGATTTGAATATCTTTGCTTGATAAATTTAATCCAAAAGTCTCTGCAATAGAAGAACTAAATGATCTTGAAACTCTATCCATTGATCAACTACTAGGAACTTTAACTGCATATGAAATGAGAATCAACAAAGATAAATCCATTACTACAGAAGCATCTTTTAAAGAAGACAAGGATACTGATTTAGATTTAGATGATATTGAGGAAAAATTTGTGAGAAGGTTAAAGAAAGGATCGGGAAAATATCAAGGAAAGCTTCCCCAAAAATGTTTTAACTGTGGTAAGATAGGTCACTTTGCAAATAAGTGTCCACACAAGAAGAAGGACTAGAACTCTGAAGTTGAAGAGAAGTACAAATCCAAAAGATTTGACAGAAAGAAAAGTTTATGTGTAAACAATGATGACTCCTCAGAAGATACCGATAGTGACTCTTCCTGTGAAGATAAGGTAAATGAATTCATGCTTATGAACAAAGAGGATTATGATATTAAAAGAACATGCAGTGATGATAATGATGAAGAAGATGTGGTTGACTTGGAAAGACAGCTGATTAGCGCTTTGGAAGAGATTGACAGACTCAGACTTAAGAAGAGAAAGAAAAAACAATTGTTGATACATTTCAAGAAAGGCACTAAAAACCCTGATGAAGACTTGCACTACTAAAAGTGGAATTAGAAGAGGCAAAGAAAATAGAGGACATTATGAAACAACAATTATCAGAAAAGAAGACAAGATCTGAAGCCATGGAAGAAGAAGTAGTGAAAACAAGGAAAGAGTTTGAGAAGTTTCCATCCTTGTATCATCAGAATCTGTCAAGTATCAAAGCCTTAGAAGGATTAGCCACCATTCTAAATCAGCAAAGAAATCCAAAGTTGAAAACTAGTTTGGGTTATGAAGAGGGATCAAGTAGTGGTCAACCAAGAAATAAAGAACCCATCAAGTTTGTCAAATCTACAAACAATGACAACAACAAACCTGCAAAAACAAAGGAAGACAATCAACCACCCAGGAGGAGTAAATAAAAAGGTGCCAGAACTGAATCTGTAGAACAAAGAAATAATGCACTCCCTGCTCAAGGAAATCATTAGCATGGAAGAAATTGACCTGCTAAAAGAAGACAACCATTTTCCAGGTACCAAGGATTTTTCTATGGATATTGTTTTTTCTGTTTTGACTTTGGTCACAAAGTTGTAAACTATTCTTTAAAATTTAGATATGAGCAAGCAAGACATTCAAGGTATAGATATCTGCCACAACAATGAATGAGACACCCAAGTAAAAAAACTCCACAGATTGCAAATCACTTGATGGATGGGAAAAGGACACAGGTTAAGAATAAAAATCATTTTGACTCTTTAATCAACGAACCAGAATCCTACATCTATCATAACTATGGGCATAAAGATGTTGATTGTCATTTAAAAAACTATAAGTCAGATTTGAATTCCTCTGCTGAAAATGTCAAGGTTTGGAAGAAGAAATAAAGTGATAAGTGTGGATTAGTGTTGTCAGCTCAAAGACAAAAGAGCCCTTGGAATATAGATAGTAGATGTTCCAAGCACTTGACTGGAGAAAAGGATAGGTTTCTGCTTATAAGCAGAATCAAAACAGGAAATGTGATCCTTGAAAATGATGAACCAGGTAAAAACAAGGATAAAGGGATGGTGAGTTTAAGTAATGGAAAAGAATATTCTCAGGATGATATTCCTATAGATTGGATGAAACATTATTTGCTCAATGTAAGTTAAATGTGTGACAGAGGATATAAACAGGTGGTCCTTTCCAAAGACTGTAAGATAAAGTCTATAAACTCAGGACAAGTGGTGGCTAAAAGCATAAGGACAAACAACAATGTTGATGTTGAATCCTCCCCTGCAAGTAAAGAAGAAGACTCAGATACAATAAAAGAATGTTCAGTTAGCATTTATCCCATGGAAGAAGTAGGAGAAGAATCATGTCATAAGATGGAAGCAGAAGTTTTGAAGGTTGAGAATTCAAACACCCAAATCAAGTTCTTGAACAGTTCCATGACTCTGGATAAAATCTTGGATAGTCAGAGATCACCAAATGAAAAATCCGATATTCGACTCAACAATGTAGAAATCAGTGCTCCTAAGAAACCTGATATAGGTCCTCCATTTGTATAAAGGAAAAGCAGATGTGAGAATGTTTGTAGTGTTTTTCTCTTGTGATGTATATGATCATAAAAGCCTTGGGTTGTAAGAATCATGGAAGAAAAATGAATTTGCAGTAATAGAAATTGATGAGAATCAATGGGCAGATCCAAGGGTTGTTTGAAAAGTATGGGCTACAATTACATAGTGTTTCAGCAGGTGTTATAACCCTAAATTGCACCACACATTCTTACCTGGCATCAGGCCAACTCATATCCCTTCTTTTCCAAAGACTACTGAACAACTCTTCTAAGAACTCCATTTTTAAAAGTAAACGCTAGCAGGCCCACTACAGCCCGCGTATACCTAAAAGCAAATGCTAGCAGGCCCACTACAACCCACGTTTGCCTTCAGAATCACAAAAAAAGGAAAGCTGTCAACAGGACAAAAAGCTATGGGTCAGTTAACTTAAACTCCCAACCATGCATGGCTGAGAGTTCGTCCAAAACCCTAGCTCCTTCTAGCCTATAAAAGAAGGGGTAGGGGTACTATTTGGAGGAGGAAAAAGATAGCAAAGAAACTCTGCCCAATTGCTGAATCCATTTGTCACAACCCTTTAGCCTTTCCTCAAGCTTAAGGAGAATTCAAGCAAAGCAGTTGGAGGAGAAAGAAGAGGAAGAGCCCAGGATCAGGATCGAGGAATGGTGGCTGGTCTCTACCATTATTGTAAGTTGATTCATCTTGATATTAATAGAAGAATACTTTTCTCGTCCCAATGCACGAGTTACATATATTTTATTTGGTTTATGCTTAATCTCTAACCCTCAAGTAGAAAAATCGCATGCATGCGTAGTGTTTTTTTCTTGATTGCAGGATTGTCTTTGGAAGGAGCAGCGCAAGCAAACAGACAAAGCACAACGGAGGACCTACACCAAACATCAGTAAAAAGGTTAGTAGGTCTTTTCCATGTTTGTGTGTGAAAAAAGGGGTTTGAGTATTGGGGTGATAGGGCTAAAGTGATTTCTTTAAGGTCATGATCTACATACAAGTTCAGCCCTAGCTTGTTATTCCATAGGGTATTATTTCCCAACAACAGAATTGGCGACTCCACTGGGGAGGTTACTCTTAGGGTTTCCAGATTTAATTGAAGTTTTTGGGTAGTTAAAAGAATTATATTTTCTTCTTCTTTGTTTGTCTATTTGCTGTTAGGTCAGAGCTAGCAGGGAACCTGGTTCTTTATACCAGCTTTTCCTTGACTGTGCTTGACGCTGATTATCGGGACACACAGAGGTACACGCGGCCTGCAGAAGGCCTACACGTGTGTAACCCGCGCCCTAACCTCTTACAGCCCGCATTTGAACGCTTGTTGTAGAAGTTTCAGTAGCGTGTAGGAGTCAGAAAGCTTAAGAGGCAGTCCCCTCTTCCCTGTCAGAATTTTACATTCTCAGGGGGCTTTTTGGATCCTATCTGGTTCTTGCTGGTTCACAGTCTTGTCTCATTCTGCTGTATTGTGCTTGTTATTTGTTGCATTTATTTTCCTTTTCTGTTAAAGAAGAAGCATCCAAGCCTTCAAGAGACCCTGGTTGTCAATACCAAAGGCCTCTTCCAGGTCTGGGCTATCTGTGGTTAGTTTTGTCTTGGATTTTTCACATACACGTAGCCTGTATCAGTTCAGCCCGCAGGTACCCGCGCTCTGTTATAGCTCAGCACGTGTTTGCACGCGTACTGTTTCAGTGGCAGTCTCAAGCTTGTCAGGTTGCTTTTCATTCAGGGTGGGGGCAGTCATCCCCTCTTGTGGTGAGAAGTTTTTCCTCTCAGGGGTTTAAGTCTAGGGTTGCACAGTCAGTAGGTTAGGGCCTCTTATCCTTAGCCTGTTTTCTCTTAGTTGAGGTTTGATAGAAAAGATAAAAAAAAAAAAATCCATGTTTTATGGTTTTTAGACAAGCGTAAAAAGCAGTGCTTTCCTGATTACCATTGAGTGTCTTTGATCTGTTGCTTTGTGATCTACGCTTTAAGCCAAAATTTTATTTTGTTTTCCTGGTTTTGTGCTTGTCAGCATTTTCCCTTTGTTGCTTCATTTAGCACTCAAATAAAAAAATATATATCTCTTTTTCATTTTCTTCTTTGTTTGAAGATTGTGCTACTGCATCAATAGCTAGGAAGAAGTCTTTTTTCATAAGTTTTGCAGTGCATTTAGAGCATAAGTAGCTCGCAGATTGAGTGAAATTCCTTTATGTTTGCTGCATGAAATCGTAGAAAATTCGAAAATAAAAAGGAAGTCTTTCTTGTTGAAAAGTGGCTGATTTTTGCATTTTTTGTAAAAGTTTTTGTTTTCGAGCATTTCTTATTCATTTTGCTTTGAGTCTTTACACACCATCAGTTTCACTTTCATACCTTGTGACGTAAAAATCCCATTAAAAGCAATGCTAATTAAAATCTATTAGACTTTTTGTTTGTAGGGTTCATACACTAGCTCAGGACTAGAGCCTTGGAATAGGTTGGAGAGTAAATCCTCCAAGGCCACTCAAACCAAACATTGGAGTCTGTCATAGGGAGTGTAGAAGTCCATTTACGTGAAATTTATCCAGGACCCCCCTCTAACACAGAGGCTAACCAAGCATAACCCCTCCAAAGCTGGACCAAGCATAGTGGAGAACACATATCGAAGATTTGTTAAGGGATTCCGTCGTTTTCATTTTCCACGGGGCTTCATGGGTCTCGAATCTGTTCGAGGTCCTCAGTTGTCTTCCCAACCATTTTCTCTCTATACCCTTAACAGGTTTCGGGCTTGATACCCTACTCATTGTGGTCTACCCGACTATCGATTGTACCCGCCTGATGACTGTTCGCGTGCTGGCAAACTAGTTGCCAATCTTTTCTAGGGACATACACAGGTGACTGCGGGGGTATACCATTGTACCTAGGACAGAGATCGGGCCACGCTTTGCAGAGTATACCCAGAGGGTGCTTCCATTTTCAAGTTGCACTTGCACCGGTAAGTTGCTCTAGTGTTGGTTGTTGTAACTGTTCTTCAAAATAGTTAGTGTTGGCTTGTCTTATCTCATAGGGGCTTTCTTTTAGTGGGTGTCATTGTTTGATCATGTAGAATACCTTAGCGTGTCGTGAATCTTCTCACACAGTGGAGGATTCAGAGCTCCGTCGGTCACGAAGGCTTCTAGGCCTGCTGTCGGTTATACTGGAGCCACCCCTGCCACCATTGAGGCGGAAGCTAGACCAACAAGGGTCTTTCGAAGCAACTGGTTTACAAACCATTGAGCCAAAACAACTACCAGAGGAATCAACCGCCAATCTTTGTTTGGTTGAAACCCCAACCACTGATACTTGGCTACAAGTTATTGTGACAATTCAATTTTACGAATGCCTGTCAGTGCCTCACACAGCTATGGCAACAAACGTTGTTACTTCCTCTGGGAATTCTTCCATTCCCACCACTGTCGTTACCATAGGAGAAGCTTCTTCTAACTTTCCCTTGTCGATGGTCCAGGCCACCATGGTCTCAGCCGCAACTACGTCGCACAATGGACCGACCCCATATATTGCGGCGGCCACACCTCCCTTCACACCTAGTGCGACAGGCCCTCTGTTTTCATACGGCATGCCCAGTTCAGGTACAAGTCCTGCACTCATTTACTCCACTTTACAGACTTTGGGTCTGGGGGCAGGGAGCTCTAACGCTCCTCTGCAAGGTCAACCTGGGGGCATTCCTATCCCTTTCAATGCTTTTCCTTACGCTGGAGGCCATATCTCTCATTCATCCCCTTCTCTTGGTGGATTGCATCAGCAGTCCACTGGGAAGCCTGCACACATGAGTTCATTTGGAGCCGGGAGTCAAGGAACACCTGCACAAACTCTGCTGGTAGGTTCATCACCATTTGTTTGGAATGGGACGTTTGGTAACAACACTTTCGCATCTATTGTTTTCCCATCTGGGGGCACTCCCATCTTTGGACAATCTACTCTGACGCAGGGTACTATTCCTACGCCAGGGGCACATATAGCAGGACCTTGGAACTCAGGACAAGGATCCGTTCCCTCCTCGGGAATGTCGTTCTGGGGTAATTCTTTCCACAGTCAATGGAACCCCGAACAAACTTCTATGCCTCTCCCATCAAGACCAGCATGGGGTAATCCTTCCCAAAGTCCGTCAAACACGATGAATGCCCAACATCCTATGTCCTTTATGGGGAATCAGCCAATGATGTCTCCACAGATGCAAAATCCTTACGCTGGTCAGGGCCATGGTTTCTACCAGAATCTAGGCCAACAGCCAAAATTTTCCTGGCAACCTGGTGCCAGTCAAACCCCAGGACCCTTTTTTCCAGGCTATCAGTAGCAACCTAAACTACCATTCCCGGCGACATTACACATGCCCGATTTGACACGGTTGTTAAATGATCCTATTTGTCATGATCCACGTTGGCCTCCTATGCCAACAAAGTTGCCTTCGGACATTCCAAAGTTCGAGGCCAAGCCTAATGAAGATCCAGGTGATCACATGACTACTTTCCATCTCTGGTGTTCATCTAACTCATTGAAAGATGACTCTGTCCAGTTGCGATTGTTTCAATGCACTCTTATCGGGAGTGTTGGAAAATGGTACATCGAGCTTGATCGCTCACGATATTCTTCTTTTGGCGAACTGGCTATGGCCTTCCTTAACCATTTCCAGTTACCTGTGAGATCCAACGCGGGCACATAATTGCTTGCCAATTTCGAACAGACGATAGCGGACCATATCTCTGATCATATCTGAGAATGGAGACGTCGAAAGAGTCTAATCAAAGTACTAGTTCCACCAGCATTCCTGCTTGAGTGGTTCCTTAAGTATTTAGTACCGCAATTATCAAAAGACATTGCAACTTCTGGGGTTTTCTCCGATGAAGATGCCATCATGAGGGATCAACAGTTTGAGCTTATCTATTCTCAATCTGGTTTGTTATACAACATCCTGTCGGATGCACCATGATCGATACTGGACAAAACTAGACAGAGAGCTGGACCACATGCCGATGGTATTGTTGGTTCCACACAAACTAAGCCCGCTGAGCAATTGACTAAACAATTGCAACAATTATCTATACAACACTCAGCGGCCAGCCAGACTACTTCTTTGGCTACTCCTCCTACCCAAACGTCGGAAGTACACTCCGTATAGAAGACTAACCCAAAGGCCACCCAGCAGCCGGAGGGCAAGAAAAAACAACACAAGAAGGGTAAGGGGGATAAGAAGCCTACTGATAATGCTGGCGAGGGAACCACCGAAAAGCGGAAGGCGAGGTATCCGTGCAACTTATGTGTGGAAGACCACTCGACCCATCTATGTCCTCGACTTGCAGAGGCCCAAAAGTTTGTCACACAACAACAACAAGCCATGTTGACTAATCCCTTTCAGCATGGGAAAAATTTAACTCAAGCCTCTGCAAGTGCCAAAGGGGGCAGCCAAGAAAACTACCCTCCTACAAATAAATCCTCTTCCGTGAACATATATATGGTTAGGGGTGATGCCTTAATAATGACTAGAGCGCACAACTATAGTAAACCAAGCACCTCTGAGAAGGGAAAAGATGCCGAACTCCCATCTTTTCCTCTGCAGATTGAGAAGACGTTGGGAGAAACGATGACACACATTCCAAAAGGTGCGTTTAATAAAGCTTCTCACAATCCAAACGCAAGGGCTGCCCAGAATTACTCTGTGGTGGAAGATTTATCCCAAACCCCTTGTGCTATGTCCGCTTTGGAGGTCCTCCAAAGTTTCCCTACTCAGAGAGAAGCCTTGTTGACTGCTTTAGGCTCTACTGAGACTTGTAACCCAGGTACCATCATGCTAGATACAATTGACTTAAAACCTCATTTGCCATACCATGTAGCATTTCAGATAGTAGTGGCTCATCGCACGAAAAATTTTACACTAAATATTTTTCGCACGGTGGTCGACGAGGGCGCCTCGACATGCGTTATGTCGTTAGCATGCTAGAAAGCCATTGGTCAGACCGAATTGTCTCCATCACCTACTCTCCTCACTGCGTTCAACGGTCATTCTTTCTGACCACATGGCATCATTCCTTCTTTCCCTGTGCAGTTAGGAGGGAAGACTGTGTGTGTCAAGGTAGAGGTAGTCGATGCCCCCCTCGACTACAATCTCTTGTTAGGTCGTAGTTGGACTTATGCGATGCATGTTGTGGTTGCTACAGTTTTCCGAGTCTTATTGTTTCCACATGAAGGCCGGATAGTGACCATTGATCAATTTTCCTTCTCTAGAACTGACCCAACTTTGCGGGCATCCACGGTTCCTATGATAGATAATCCTCAAGCCGGTGTTGTTAATGTAGGAATTGGTTTGTGCCCATCTTTAATGGGTACTTTTGATTACCCACCTCCTCATAACGGTGTCAAGTTTATATCGAATCACCACAAGGCTGAGATTTTTCATGGTTCGTCCTTCCGCACGACTTACTTTGAGGATCCGTGGATTCTTCCTTCCCCATCAACCACGATGGATGAGATAGGGAACTCCAGCATATCCATGCCCTTGTCAGCTGCTGAAGTAGCGTACTCTTTAGTCTATCAAGCTTCAGCTGATCCTGATCTGACTCCCGCACAAGAGTTGGATCCACCCTTAGAGCCTATCTGGGCTCAGGGTTCTCTCACCAATACTGATTCATTAGAATTAGTCTTGCCTTCTGACGAAGCTGTAATCAAAGCAATGACTAGTCTGGAAAAACCTTGGGAAGATATTCATCATAGATCATATTTCCTCCCAAAGTTAAGCCGAATCAAAGCAGGAGAATTCACCGTGACTATGACTAGAGATAGGTCTTCTCATACTGATCCCTTAGCTACACACAAGATCTATGCTGAGGGTAATATGGAAACCATTGCTGAAATGATACCTATCAATATCTCCAAAACCCCTGGCGTCATAGACAATGTTTTCATCGGAGAATACAGCTCCCCCGAGGAGATGCCAGGCATCGACCCACAAAGAGTCTATCATGAGCTAACTTTGTTGTTTTTCAAGCTCACTTTGAGATCCGAAAGCAACATCTGGCGAGACTGCATTTATGCTTTTCGATCTCATCCGGATTAACTGAGAAAAGTAACCATCATGGAGTCTTCTTTAAGCCCTTTTCAGACTCCTTAAAGATGAAAAGATTGTCGAGTGACCTTGTTTCTTCACACTCGTTAAATTGGTCCAGAAAAACGTTCCGTAAACGTGTCTCCTTTTAAGCCCTTTTTAGATCCTCTAAACATAAAAAGATTGCCGAGCGATCTTGTGACCTTTCGCGCTCGTTAAACTGAAATTTGAAGTCACGTCTGTCTAGCGGTAGTTTACCCGTTTTTCGGTCCAGATGGTCAACTGTACGAACAAATGAATACTCTATTGAATGTCCATTCTTTAGAAGAGTATCCTCAGGTATAATTTTATTCCTTTTTCGGGCCTGAGGGACTAAATTTACGAAAAA
>JZKD02S2216067.1:171229-183222 GCA_000966675.3 Picea glauca | reverse complement strand
AGGATGGGAAAAGTATTTTCTTTATTGGCAGCATAATGAGTCGCCCTTGGATAAAGCACATCTGTCCGTTTGATCATCAAACTATGGGATGTAGTATGACCTTAGGAAGCTTTGCTCGCTATATAGAGTTGTGTCCTCCACCGTTTGCTTACTCTTCCAAACATATGGAGAGTTTGCGTTGCCTCCTGCTTCGTAGACTTATGATTAAGAGATATGTTGCCTGAGTCTTATCACTTGTCGTGCTATTGTCCAAGGGAAGTTTTTCACTAAGCCTGAGTCGACTCCTCTACAATATGTCTCTTGTCCGCATACCCGACCATCCAGAACGTCCAATCAAGTCCTTGTTCGAAATCACTGAAGCCTTCCTTCTGATCACCAAGATTATCAATTTTGTCCATGCCCGACGAGCCGTTGAAGACCTCTGGGTAGTGCAGTTGTACACTCATATTACACTCCTACCCGATTTTTGAAAATTTTGAAGTTATTTCTCGAGCTTTGAAGTCCTCATCTCCAGCCATCTGACCTTATCAGCTTCTACGAAGATGGATACTTTGCATGTATATCTTTTCGATTTCGAGATGTAGATCCGCTGTGTACTGTTCGCGGCTACACTTTATATAGTTATATGACATGGATCTACAGTGTATTTGATTGGTAGCCATGTGTTCTATTTTATCCCGAGCATGGGTATGCCTACCTCGGTGAGACATTTGTTATTTTGCAGATGGCACCTCCTGATTCCTGATTCTTGGGCTCACTCATTCAGTATATCAGTACAAATTGGTAAAAGATTGGTAATGTATTTCGTCCATCAGATGCTCTTATGACCTCACACATTAGGGGGCATATGTAATAACCCTAAATTGCACCACACATGCTTACCTGGCATCAGGCCAACTCATATCCCTTCTTTGCCAAAGACTACTGAACAACTCTTCTAAAAACTCCATTTTTAAAAGTAAACGCTAGCAGGCCCACTACAGCCCGCGTATACCTAAAAGAAAATGCTAGCAGGCCCACTAAAACCCACGTTTGCCTTCAGAATCACAAAAAAAGGAAAGTTGTCAACAGGACAAAATACTATGGGTCAGTTAACTGAAACTCCCGGCCATGCATGGCCGAGAGTTCGTCCAAAACCCTAGCTCCTTCTAGCCTATAAAAGAAGGGGTAGGGGTACTATTTGGAGGAGGAAAAAGATAGCAAAGAAACTCTGCCCAATTGCTGAATCCATTTGTCACAACCCTTTAGCCTTTCCTCAAGCTTAAGGAGAATTCAAGCAAAGCAGTTGGAGGATGAAGAAGAGGAGGAGCCCAGGATCAGGATCGAGGAATGGTGGCCGGTCTCTATCATTATTGTAAGTTGATTCATCTTGAGATTAATAGAAGAATACTTTTCCCATCCCAATGCACGAGTTACATATATTTTATTTGATTTATGCTTAATCTCTAACCCTCAAGTAGAAAAATAGCATGCATGCGTAGTGTTTTTGTCTTGATTGTAGGATTGTCTTTGGAAGGAGCAGCGCAAACAAACAGACAAAGTGCAACGGAGGATCTACACCAAACATCAGTAAAAAGGTTAGTAGGTCTTTTGCACGTTTGTGTGTGAAAAAAGGAGTTTGAGTATTGGGGTGATAGGTTAAAAGTGATTTCTTTAAGGTCATGATCTGCATACAAGTTCAGCCCTATCTTGTTAGTCCGTAGGGTATTATTTCCCAACAACAGTAGGAGAAAAACATCCTCAGCAACAACATTTTGTTTTACAAAATGATATACATGAAATCTTGTAGAGATAACAACAGGAAAGACCTTGTCAGGGAAAGCTAACCTTTTAGGAACAAAGGGGGAAAGCAGTCAAAAGAAGAGAGAGAATAGTGACATGGGGAGTCATCTAGTTATGACAAGAAAAGGTTGATGAAGGAGTCCCAATAAGAGAGGTGAGCAATTTTGAGTATTCTATAGAGGATATAGCAGAAGTTGAAGATGAACGGGTCCAAGAATCAGAAGGAGAAGACTCTAGTTTAGATACAAATATTTTGTAGGCCTCAAATAAGAGATTCCATCCTGTCAGGGGGAGTTTGTGTTGGTTTAATATCTGATACCTCCTAAAAATACTGCAACAGCTCAGGGTGCATTTGTTTCCATCAATGCCAAAGGGGGAGATTGTTGGCATGTTTTACATGCAACATATTCTTGTTATTGATGGCAAGTACAACAATGATGATGGCTTAAGTACAAGAAGAATGTGCTAGGTGGGCACCAGAAGTATTTTGGGAAGATGCAGCAGAGCAATCTCGATAAGATCAGAAGAGATAGTGCAGAGTATGCGTGTTTTTCATTGATGGAAAATATCACGACCAACAGTGTAGGGATAATGACATGGAAATGGCAAGTTCAAAAAGTGATCGTTGGATCCCATTCATAAGCGTAAACTCTAGGAGTCAAGGAAGCAACTCACGATAGAAAATCATGAAATGCGAAACCACAACTTAATCTCCATTTCAGCTTTTTGGATACCGAGAGTTGGAGGTGTCAAGGAAACTCATGACAAGAATGATGAAATCGTGAAATGCCAAACCATGATGTTTCAAAGTTTCATATACCGGGAGTTGGAGGAGTCAAGGAAGCAACTCACGGCAGGAACTCGTGATATGCGAGATCAAAAAAAGATATGGACCATAGAATCATCAAGATTGTGGATTGTTGATCTGACTCCATTTCAGAGTTTTGAATACTGGGAGTTGGAGGATTCAAGAGTCAAGACTCTTCATCACAGGAGTCCCTAATTTGCGAAATGTGAAACTCCGAAATCCCGAAACAAGCACATCAACAAAGACTCCATTTCGAAGTTTTGTAGATCAGGAAATAAAAGATCAAAGGAACTTTAACCTTTGAAGTAGTGAACCCCAAAATCCCAAAACAGACACAATGAAGGCCCATGAAGTTTCGAAATCATGATAAGATCTCGACCGTTGGGTCCATAGGACAAGTGGTGGAAGATCATCATTTCGCTGACTAGAAAGTCAAAGGAATGGGGTTCCCTAACCTCTCGAACTCGCGATATGCAAAATTGTGAAATAATCCTAGTCATTGGATCAAGGACAAATCTTTGCCGTTAGACCCAGGAGGTGAATGTGGTAGACCATGTCAACAAGGACAGGTGGCAACCTATGTCAGAAAGGACACATGGCACAATCATATAAGGACTCGTGTCAAGTTGATTTGGCATTTCAGGAGCCTGGAACTCACAATTATGAGTGACATGTGGTAGACACACAGATCACGACACGTCATCGAGTGACATCTTTCCAGGAATTTAGTTTTGGGAGTTTTAACATCAACTCTCCCCCAAAGTCCTGAAAGCTGAAGTTCCGGGGTGGAGGATAGCTGTCTGATCACCACGTATCATGGACCGTTGATATGAAGAACAAAGCTCTTGAATGATTAGCGAGTGGTCATAGGCTATGTTCACATTGTCGAGAGTTTGAGGAAGGAGTTAACAACTAAACTCCATTTTGAAGATCGTGACTTGGAGATTCGAGATGCCTCACAACAGGAATTCGCGACATGCGAAATCGTGAAATGCCGAAATGCCGAAATGCGAAAACACCTTTTGGTGTAGGCTGTGGTCACCATCAGTGGTCATGTGAGAGGGAGGAGATAGCACCAAGTTAAGCTCCTTTTTGGTGATCGTAACATGAAGAGTCAAGACCCTTAACCACAAGAATGTTGAAATGCCGAAATGTCGAAATGCGAAATGGCGAAATCAATGTGAGACCGTGTGCTTGTAATCCAACGGTGTTGGATACTTGGAAATATGATCGAAGGGCTACTGTTTCTCTTCACAGTTAATCGATCAGTTACAATTCAGTTAGAAGAACTGAATCATGACTCTTGGAAGGTTGGTGATTCAGTTGCTGATGCGTTTTCTTGGAGGTTCACAGTGTAACTGCTAGAAACGACTGATGGTTTTTGCCAGAGGACTCAAAGAGACTTCAGGGTGATCACCAGAGAAGATGAAGAGTCTCAAGGCATCTTCTAGTGGCATGAAGACTGTTCATAGAGGCTATTGATAGATGTAAGATCAGTGGAGCCTGGAACTGCAACAGAGGGAATGAACTCGACTGTGACAGAGAAGACAAAGAGTCTTGACTACTGGAGAGGCTAAGGAATCTCGGCATAACACCCAGTGATGATGGACACATGGGTTTAACCACCAGAGAAGCTGAATAGTTGCAATGATGATCATGCAAAGCACTCGATATGGGGAGAACATGCAAAAGAATTGTGAATAGAGAATGTAGAAGATGCACAGAGAGAATAAAAACAAAGAACAAAGAAGAGATTGGGGGCTATTGAGAGTGATTCAGGTGTGTAGAAGGAGGCAGAATGCAGTAGCTGAAATGCACAGAAGAGGAAAGGTGCATAGAGGGGACATGGTGCACGGATCATAAAAGGAAGAAGAACATAAAGCATAATGAAGGGGTGCAGGAAGACACTGATGCAGGTAGAGCAGAGCAGTGTAGTAGAACAATGATGAGACCGGTAAACCATTGATAAATATTGTATCATTGTGATAAATTTATATATAGAAAACTGTATATTTCAGGGTGGTAGGGAGGTGCTAGGGAGGACTGTTTTCCTCAAAGGTTCAAGTGGGTGCTTGAACACAGGGAGTTGTATCTCCCATCTAGTTGCAGCCAGAGAAACTAGGGTGGCAGGGTGGTGCAAGGGAGAACTGTTGTTCTCTATTTTAAAGGAGAACTATTGTTCTTTGTTTTACAGGTTGGTGCCTGTGTGACTAGAAGTTGGTGATTCCATCCAGTTGGTGCTGGAACACTTAGGGAGTTGTTGCTTCCTTCTAGTGGGTGATAGAGAAACCAGGGAGTTGGTGTTTCCTTATAGTGGGTGCTAGAGAAACTAGAGAGTTGGTGCTTCCTTCTAGTGGGTACTAGAGAATCCAGGGAGTTGGTTCTTCCTTCTAGTAGGTGCTAGAGAAAACAGAGAAATGGTGCTCTCAGCAAGCTGCATCTTGCAAAACAAAGGTTGTAGCCTCATAATGTGTTGGAGCTCATATGTATGATAATGTACATAATGTAAATATTACTTATCATACCAAGAAGAAGAGGTTTTTACCCTTTATGATTTTCCTCAGGAAATATCTGTCTCTATATATTTCATATGTGTGACTGATGTCAAAAGTTCTATTGCTTACCTCCCTGCATTATTGTGATTTTCATTAAGTGTTCTTCAAAGAGTTTAAAATAAGCATAATTGTTTAAGCATGGTAACAACTAATTCATCACCCCCCTCTCAGTTGTCCAACAAGGTGAAAAGTCATTACGTGATTGCTTGGGTTCTCTCTTTGTTTACCATCGAAATTGGGGATGTTGGATGGTAATTTGGCCAGTATGGCGGGCCATTGAGGAGAGTGACGGATTGGATCATTTAAAATTATCGACAGATTAGGGAGGTCCAGGTTGGCTAAGAAGGGTAACTGTCTATTCACATGTGGGTACTGGTGACTTTGGGGAGGGAGTCTCGTCGATAGACCAGTGGGACCATAACCAGTTTGCATATAATGCAAAGATCCTGGCAGATTCGGTGTTTGGTGTGGAGGCAAGTAATTTATAGGGTTTTACCCTTGAACAGGGGTGTGGGGTTGATTGTTCGAGCCCCAAATAGGATTAGACATGCCTGGATATGGTTGGCCTGTACTAGGGTGTGTGACAGAGCTAGCTTGAGGTTGTTTCCCTCCAGTCGAGTGAGGATTATGTTGAATAAGATAATTCCAATACTAGGCCAAGGATGGAGGTATGTTTTGTCCATAGGGTGGGGTCGATGGGGGTTTCCCTCCAATTGGGGGTTGCGTCCCAATTGGGATTTGTCCTGCAAAAGGGGATTGAGTTTGGCCTCCTTGGTGAAATTGTCCACCAACAGGAATCTAGTAATTAGGTGTGAAAGACGGGATGGTGCCACTAGGATTGGTGCCTCCAATAGAGGATGTCAGAGGTCCTTTGTAAGGGGGTTGAGGAAGTGTCGGAAAGAAACCAGGAATGATATGGTTCCCAGAAGGAGTAGAAATGCCAGGAGTCCCAGATGATATTTGTGTATGAGAGAGAATATAACTATTCAATGCATGATATCTGGGCGGAAGGGTTGGAGTGAATCTGGGCGAAAGTGATGTGCCAATGGGGGCTTGGATAACCACTATAATCCCGGTGTGAGGACTCGTAGTATCTGGGACCATTGTGTAATGGACCGTTTGTAGAGGGATAGTCAAGATGTGGTTAGCTGGCGGAGCGTTTGTACCAGGAAAATAATAGGTAGTAGTAAAAGGTATTGCATCTGGATCAAATGTTTCGGGTAGCTCAGGTGTGACAATGATATCAATGCCTACTCCTGAGCCAAAGAGATCCCGTCTAAAAATTCCAGCAGTCCAAAAAGGATCTTGACCCTCAGGTCCTATGAAAGGTCCGGTTGGTGATCCAGAAGACTAAACAACTACATCTCTAGAAGAATTCACTCAAACAATACATCTCTTAGAGTCGATAGGAAGTTGGAAGTCCTCTCAAGAATTGGTAATTCAGAACCGTTCTAAAGAATTAGTTCTTTCCACTTGTGGAGTGGCAATGTCTTGGAATTCACTCTATTGAGGAGAGCCCTCCATTGAGTTGGTAGGCAAGGGTTGAGAACCTTCCAGATCTTCTGGGGGTAGGCCTTGCATTCTATGCGAATGATGTGGAGGGTCAATTGTGATCGAGTTAGAATCTTGCAAAAAAATTCTATGGCCAACTTAGGTAAACAAACAACATGAGCTAGTAAAATCTAGGAAGAAAAACCAAGCAAACAAGACCTTCCAATTCCGAAGTCGCTAGTTGGTCATGAAATCCAACATCGCGACAACGAGACAAGAAGGGGCTGGGCTAGGGTGGAAAAGTTACGTTGATCACCTGTTTAACAAACTTACACCCTGGTGCAAGCTCCCACACACAATCGTGGGTATACCCTCCAAGGATCCCTAGTGAGTCTGGCCAATGTCGATTCTAGGTACCGTGAAGACTTATCCCTTCACAGTCACCTTGTGTAAGACCCTAAGAAGATAGGCTACTAAGGTTACCACCAACAACAATGATGCCTGGGGGAACAATCGACAGTTTGATCCACACGCAAGGGTAGGGTATATGGTCTGAAATCAGCTTGAGAGGCTTCCACTCATCACTGTGGGTATAAATTCAAGTGATCCCCGTAATATGTGCAATCTCTACACCGATATCAACAAATCAGGGTGAGTAACTCTATCAATCTTAATGCGACCTCGGGTTTGACCCTTGTGTGAGAAGGGCTTCCTAGGACAAAATGTTGCAAATGGAATTTGACACTCCTTATCACAAGATACTATTGTGTGTTTTGTTCTTTGAAGAGTGTGTCTCATCGCCTGTTCCAAAGCTCTAGCCTAGCTAAGGTTGGTGTAAAAGAGCCCTAGAAAAAGTTACTAGTTGAATTTTAAAATTGCGCAATATTATTAAAGGTTGTTATTACTCAAAAGGAGACATAAATGAAATTGATGTTGTGTGAGACTCTGACCCAACAATGCATAAATAGGAATGAATGATACAAATTTTTGTTCAATGAATCCTATTTACAGGGGGGAAAGAGGGGTTTTTTGGAACAATTTGAACTACGAAGTATGATCTTCTCTGAAATGAAATATCAAACAACCATGAACAACGCAAATTCCCTATTCATTCTCTTTCAATACTTGAATGCCAATATTTTCGAATAAAAAGTTGCTAAAAAAAAAGAAAATGTCTTTAAATTTTATTAGAAACCAAGCAACAGAGATGGAACTAAGAAAAAGTAAGAAACCAATGAAAAATAAACACACCAAACACCCAAATCGATCTTTTAATGAAGACAAAAATAACAAACTGACAAGACCAGTCTCTTCAAATGCTCATGGGTAACAATTTTCTAAGTAATAAGCAATTGAAAAGGACAATTAATCTCAACTTTTAATCCATTCAAAGGCTCCCGACCAAACAAGCACTCGAATTTCTAAACCGGAGATTATACCTTTGTTAAGAAAAGGTCAAGAGGTAAAAAATGAGAAAAAATGATCAAGAAGAGATTTTGATTTCTGAAAACTAATCATTCGCAATATTTGAAGTCAAGAAACATTCAATCACTGGCTATAAAAGTTCTTCCTAGACACACAAACACATCTAGGCATCTGAGGACACAAAATACTTAATCCAAAAATTTTACAAGTGAGTTCGCAGGCTGGTAGTGGAGTATAGTGAGAGAATCAAGGAGTCTCATAGGATAGACACAGGAAGGGTGTGAGAAGTTCACACTAAACCAAACAATAGGGTGTGAAACTTAGTTATTCTCGCAGGCTACAGAAAGGTGTAGTGCGAGAAGGTTTGTAATCAAGAAAATTTTGGAAAAATGACATAACTTTTGAGGGAACTTCTGGATCCAAGGAGTCTATAAGGGTATCCTCAAGACTCAGAGATTGATGGGAATGAAAAAGGGTAGTCAAGAGAAAATGGCCAAGAAAAAAACACTAAAATGGGTTGTATTCCCAATGGAGTCGCTAATTTTGTAATCGGACAAATCGGTAGTTGCGGACACTAACAGATCTCCCTAGATCCATCTGGATCTAGAAAAAAATAGGACAGGACACGACTCTTTCCCTAAGTTGTAGTCATTGAATCCACTAATAATAAGGAATGAGTGACATACCTTCATATTGCTTCCTTAGGTCTCTGTTGTTCCCACTTCGCTCCGGTGCTCTTGTGAAATCGGGTCCAAGACAACACAAACCAACCAAAGTGAAGATGGAAAAGTATATTCAATGTCAACCTATGCATATGATCAAGGAGTTATGCAATAAAATAAGAGTGATTTTATGGGAAAGGGACATGTCGTTGTATTATATTAAATGAAAGTAGAAGATATAACTAGATCGCCTTGATGTCGCAAGATTCCTTTCAGTGACCCTTGGTTCAAACACACACTTGCTCTATATTTGCATGAAGAAGATCCAATACCACTTGATAGACCAAACAGAGTGTTCAAGCTTCTGTCCGAACAGAGTTCTTCACACAATTCTTTCACCAATTCTTCATTGAATCTTTCTTAACCTTTTCCATGAGAAACCTTTCAATATATAGGAGAAGGAGAGATGGTTAAATGGATGAGGATGATCCCACCAAATTTGAGAAGTTAGTGGGATTCCAACCATGTGAATGCCAACTCATTTTCTAGAAGATTCCTTTCTAGAACATTCATGACCTCTTCTCCTTTCCAAGCTTAAAAACAGGTTCACACCCTACCTATAGAGAAGACTGCGAACAATTTGCACCCTAAGTGTGGGTTGCCTGTGAGAATGAGGGATTTTCGTACCCTGTAACATAGTCAACCTACAAACTTATCTTAAAAATGTGTTTTTGGGAGAAGACAACAATCACTATTCTCAGGCAAAAAGGTCCTCATGGGAGCTTGAATACATCACTGTAGAGACATCACTAGAGTGACCAATATAATGTGTAGCAGGGTTAGCACTCAAATGATGGATACAGTGAAGAAAAGACACAAGTATTTCAAATGTATAGAAGAGGTTGAGAGGAGCTTCAACATATTGAAGGAGAAAATAACAAAACAACCGATTCTAGTTTTATCAGATTTCGGGAATACATTTCAAGTAAGATGCGATGCGAGTGGGGTTGCAATTGGAGTGGTCTTAAGTTAATACAATAGACCTATTGAATATTTCAGTGAGAATATGAATGAAGCTAAAAAGAAATACTCCACATATGAAAAATATTTCTATTCCATAATTCAAGCCTTGAGGAAATGGAGGCACTATCTCATACTGAAGGAGTTTGTTTTCTATAGGGACAATCAAGCTTTGAAATTCATAACCAGACAGGAGAATTTAAACTAGAGACATACCAAGGGGATAGAGTTTATGAAAAAATTCACTTTTTTCATTAAACATATTTCTAGAAATGCCAACAAGGTTGTTGATACATTGAGCAAGAGAATTTTGATTCTGCATGAATTTCAAGTCAAGACCTTGGGGTTTGAACACCTTAAGGAAATGTACCACAATGATCCAGATTTTGGAGAGGCATATGAAGTATGTGTGAATCCTGTGCTCAGAGACATAATCCAATGGGCCTAATATATGATTCAGGATGGTTTTTTTTTCAAAGGGTGCTATTTGTGCATACCAAGATGCTTAATGAGGGAGAACTTGTTGAAGGAAAAGCATAGTGGAGGTCTAGCCATAAATTTTGGCCATGAAAAAAGATTTTTCCAATTAAATTGTTCACATTATTGGTTGGGTATGAGAGCAGAGGTGAAGATATTTTTGAACAATTGTAAGATTTGTTAGAATGCTAAGGGAAATAAGAAAAACATTGGGTTTTATCATCCATTTTCTATTCCAAAGAGGCCTTGGGATTCAATAATCATGGATTTTGTGTTGGGATTTCCAAGGACATAAAGAGGAATTGATTCCATATTTGTGGTGGTGGACAGATTTTCGAATATGACACACTTTATCCCATGCTAGAAGATCAGTGATGCAAAACATGTTGCACATTTTTTTTTCAGGGAAATTGTGAGACTCCATGGATTTCCCAAGAGCACAGTTTCAGACAGGGATACCAAATTTGTTGGTCATTTCTAGAGGAAGTTGTGGAAAAATATGGGGACAAATCTATCTTTTAGGTTTTCATATCATCCACAGACAAATGGACAGACCAAAGTGGTGAATAGAAGTTTTGGAGATTTGTTGAGGAGTTTGGTTATTGAACACCATAGTCAATGGGATCAGATTCTAGCACAAGCTGAGTTTGCATATAATGACTCAGTGAACAGAAGAACTTAGAAAATTCCATTGCAAATTGTGTATGGAGTGAATGCGAGAGGAGTGTTAGAATTGAGAGATATGGATTATAACGAATTTAGGAGTGCTGGAGTCAAAGACTTCGCTGCAGAAATGTAGGAACTTCAAAATCAGATCAAGGAGAAGTTGAAGAGGAGCAACAGTGAGTACAAGCACAAAGTTGATCAACACAGGAGAAATCTTGAATTTGGAGTTTGAGATAAAGTCCTAACACATGTAAGGAAGGAAATATTCATGAGGGGAACATACAATAAGTTGAAGTTGAAAAATATAAGACCATGTAAAATCCTGAGGATATTTGGTGAAAATGCTTATGATTTAGAGTTTCCAGAGGATGTGGGTATATCACCCATATTCAACATTTTAGACCTGTATCCTTACATGGAAGATAGAGTCAAAGGATCATAAGATCAATGAAAGATCCAGTGGGAGAAACAGATTCCTGTAGTAGAGAAGCCGCAGATGGAAAAGATGATAGATCGACGAGTTGGTAAGAATACCATAAGGAAGACGTATTTTGAATATTTGGTGAAGTGGAAAGGATGATTAGTAGAATATGCCAATTGGGTTGGTGAAGAAAATATCCATAACCATGGAAGATCGGTGCAAGATCTCATGGACATGAGTCCATGAATTTTTTAGCCAAGGGAGAATCATGTAGGAGGATTGCCAAAAAAGCATAAGCGTGAAGGACAGCTGGGCGCACTAGTGCATATTTTGAAATTTTTTGAATTTCAAAGATCAGTTGTAACAACCCTCTTAGCTAAGGACAACTACTCAGTCGACAGGTGAAATTTTTTTTTGTTAAAGTGTGTGCGCGTGTGCAGAAGAAAACAACCACCTCGACTCTATGTCAACACTCGAACCAACAAGACGCAAGTAAGACAAACACATCGAGACGACCCGACCTGTCATAACGACGACAAGAAGCAAACACCCCCGAACAGGAGGTGGCAACTAAAAGCTATAGGCAGAGACAGACCCCAAGGGTTAGGCACAGTACGGTCACGGAATGAAAGGATCCGTCAGTAGAGTCGCAGTAGTGGAACTGTGCCTTTAAACAGCCCGAGACT
>JZKD02S2216067.1:160685-170793 GCA_000966675.3 Picea glauca | reverse complement strand
GTGAGTAGATCATGTCACTCTGTGCTAGACTTGGCATAGGAGGAACAAGAGTCAGTCAAGGCTCAAGTAGTGAAGCTCACTGAGACCATCTAGCAACTTCAAGCCAGGATAACAAAATTGTAGGCCCAAGCAGTATCGAGAACCCTGCAGGAGGTGCGTGACCAGAGGGAGGAAACCACTAAGAACACAATAGTAAGGATAAGATCCCTCTCGTCAGAGTGAAAACAACTGAGTGACAGAAGCACATAGACATATGAATTCCTTAGCGAGGATCGATAGCTAAGAATGATGAAAGAATAGCTATAGGAGGTGCAACAATAAGAATTTTCTGTGCATGCGTTGATGAAGCTGGTCACCGCAATTAAAATAATAAAAATATCCCAAGAGAAACGCACCACACAACAACAAATCACTTCTCTCTAGGGAAAGGTAATGGAAGTCATGTAGAATATGCAACCTGTGCAGGACGAATCCTGCAAGGTGTTAGAAGAGATTGATGGATAGGGCTCACAATTGGACCAAGTGGTTGGAATAGTAGAACAACGCCTGGAAGGGCCTGTTATAGAGAAGAGGATCCAAAATCTCATTGAGTAGGAGGCTTAGGAGAAGAAACAAGTCGAGGAATCTCAAGTTAATATCGAGGCATTCAAAGCAATAATGACCAGACCTGAGTGACTCGAGATGAGTCACATGTGAGTGTTGGGGTCCTGTTGGTCCTTGACCAAGTTTTGAGGAAAACTTGGTCAGGTTTGGACCACTTTTGAACTTCGACATTGTTCCAAGAAGGATCACCCAGGAGGAGATGAGATCATGGATCTCATTTATTTTGTGGGCTATGTGGACCCAGTAAGGGGTTATCTAGGGTTTTTGTAATAGGTTTATGGGATGTCAACCCATGGGGTTTACCCATGATTAGTCCTCATTGTAGGGGATTGTAAAAGTATAAATAACTAAGAATGTATGGTATAAGTATAAGATTTTAGAGAAGAGTGGAGAGATAAGTGAAATTAATGTGATTATGTTAGTGCAAGGGAATGTATGTGAGTAAGGCTCTATGCTTAATAGAGAATTGGCTCTATGCCTTGACCTAGTTTTGGAAATAGGATCTAGTGCTCAGTGTGCAGATCTCATGTCTAATGCGAAGCTTGACTCTATGGCTTAATGCACAAGAGTGAATGAATGTAAGATTCAGACAAATAATAAAGAAGGCGAAGAGGTTGGTGGACGTAGCCCCACACTGGGGTGAATCATGTATATGTTGTGTCTTTGGTTTGATTTGTGGTGTGTTATTTATGTTATGAATCTTCTCAGTGCTTTGATTATTATGTATGATATATCAATCCGTTGTTTCTTAGTTATTTACTTGTGTTAAGGATAAACGAATGTTAGATCTAACTTAGTTGTAAGTGCTTAGGATATATAATCATTTATTGTTACTGCGCCGATCTATCTTTCAGTATGTTCTACGATGTTACTAAGATTAGGAAACTAATGCATGTCATATTATAAGTGTTAATAGAATACCTCACAAAGTGTTGTTATCACGGATCGGTGTCCTAGCTTGGTTACAGACAACTGTGTCCTATAAGCCCCCCTGCTTCTACCTCGGATGAGACTTCGTCTGCTTCGCAGGTGTCCCCGAAAGGGCTGATAGTCAAGGTTTTTTTGGTGCGTTATTAAGCATTGAACCCTAGGTCTTCCCCTAGGCCAACAAGGGATTTGAGTAGGCTAAGGAAAATAGTCATAAGGAAACCCTTCCCCTCTCACAGATCACTCTAATCAGATGTTTCTTTTATGTCTTAATGATGACAGAAATGAATAATATTTGTGTACCAGCCCAGAATAAGACAACAAAGCAAACAAGGGACTTTCCAGGTACCAGATGATTGTTAGTACTTCATAAGACAATAAAAATTCGTGAAACAAGCTAGCTAATTACAAATTTGCAGCATTGCATCAGTTTATAATAATGATTAATATCTTACAATAGACACAATATTCAATCCTTGAATTTTCATGAAAAAGACAATAAAAAGTGAATTTAACTAGGAAAATTGATAGTAAATTGTCACAAGCAAAATTGGCAATGATAGGATAGATTTTAATGTCACTTTTGTAGAGATTTTACGGTAGCTAGATGGTTGTAGCTATATTTTTCAGCAACATAAAGTTTAAATGGTAAAAAGTGAAAGGAAATCACACACAAAACTAGCACTTACCCAATATATTCACTAACAATTGTCACAATTATTTTGATTTGTTCTAGTGTTAGTTATGTAGGTAAATGTGCCAAATTATTGTATGTTTAGATGGATGTAGCAATGTTTTTCTACAAAAGAAATTTAGATTAGGAGTTATTCTAATTTAGGGTTAGAAATAATTAGTAAAGAGTTCAAGGATAAGAGTATAAGTGCTTCTTTGCTCAATCACCACTTGTAATAGGTAGTCTAGTGCCTTTCTAGGGTAAATGGAGTCACTAATGGCAGCAGAAAATTCTTAAAGGAAATATAGAAAATGATAATAATATTTTAAAGGGGGGAGAGGACAGAAGAGGTGTTGGTATCCCAAGGCCTCAAAAATACTTTTCCAAGAGAAAATTGCTAGAAAGTAACAAGGGTTAGGCCTTAGCAATTTTCTCTTTCCTTGAACATAATGTAATAAATTATGCAATTGGTAATGGAAGTAAGATTACTAGAGTGATACAATGGTAGATATATAGTATTTACTTGAAAACAGGTTCCTTTAAAGAGATTTTAACACATGGAAGATTATAGGGAAAAAGATGATAACACATGTCATTCCCCTAGGGTTTCAAGCTAGCAATTTCATAATCTTAGACATGAAACAAGTAAAAATAACCACAACATTCACTCACAATAAAGAAATCTAGAATTTCCACTTACTTCTGTAGGAATAATCTAGCAAATCACCCTAGTTGAAGATCTTCGACAAGGAAATAGCCAAAAAGCACCAAAATTTGCCTCCTTCAAGAAGTGCACACCACTAGTTTAAGCCAATAACCCTTAAAGGGGGCCGGAGTTTAGACCTCACACTTGTGTGAGTGAAAGATGATGAAAAATATAAGGTATTTTCCCCTTATTTATACAATAATCATGACCTTTAATTAGAATTTAGGTAAAAAAAGGGCGACATCGCCAATTTACATCAAAAATCTAGTTTTACATCAAATTAACAATAAAAACCTTAATTTTGTCTTTTAGGGATGATGTCATGCCCCTCCTAGGGTTATGTTAGCCCCTATATTGGAGCTCTAGGCAACCAAATTAAAACGTTATGCCTCAAAAGTTTCCACACGTTTCAACCAAGTCGTCCTCGTGCCAAAACCATAACTAAATGACATCAAGGCTCCATATGATGATGTTAGGGGTCTTCGAGGGCCAATGCCATGGTGGGATGGAAATACCCCCCTAGGTCTAGGCCTGCCAAATTTTCTATGGTGGAACATACTCCCTTTTCTACGGTGCAAGCCTCTGGTATCCCTATGCCCCTAGATGGGGTCACAACATCCATCTGATGGGATTTTAGCTCCATGGAGGTCTAGACTAATCATCTCCTCATATGTATCTATCCGTCAGGCATAGTCCTGCAGAAACAAAAGGTATGCCCTACATGGGCTCATAATTCATAGGGATAATAGCATTTTCAATCACATCTAATAATCAAATTAGCCAAACATGTGCATCAAACCCCCCTTTACCCAGACAAATGCTCAAAGACGTTATGCTATTTAACAAGCCAGGTTTGGAGAGGGTCTCAAGATGTCCTATTGGGATAATCCTGCTTAGGTCTAGGGTGTTTCTATGTGAAAACCAATATAGGTCATGTAAATGCATGAGATGGTGTAGGGATGTTTGGGCAAGGGGTGCAATGATAATAGGGAAATGTAGGTCTTACCTGTGGGCACCTCTATAGAGGGTGAGTTGCACCTTGTCATGGATGCCATTGTTTCCAAGCCCATTCAATGCCATTTTACTCTTTGTCTTATTTATTTTTTATTTCAAGAGAATAGTTGGACACTATCTTGGCACGGTGACCAGTGGTGACAACGTTAATCACAAGCATTTCACGGAAATGAGAAGGCTGGTTCGTGATGAGAACCCTTTTCTCCTAGATATGCCACCAAGAGCCACTACCTTGGCTTGGTGACTAGATAAATAATAGTGTCAAATTGCTACATCCCCATGGACCTAATAGTCCAGCTCATGATGAGACATCCTATCCACAAACTAGGCCTTGAGTTTCATTTTATTTTATGGGTCCCCTTTTCTTGCTGTGAATTTGTTTATTTCTTTCTCAGGAATCCCTGGGTGAAGCATCTCAAGGTTTCATCTTGGATTTTAACTTTTTCCATCTAGTTTTACCCTCTGGTCCTTTATCCCCTTCTTCCCACGAGGAAAGGTACAACCCTTACTATCCTAGAAAACCTAATGCCTGAACCAATGTAGGGGATAGATGAGAGGGATAATGATGAAAAGTAGTAAGTATGGAAGGAATGGACGATGACCTTTCATAGACCCACCCAGTGGAAACTCATCCCTAAGAGAAACAACTTACTAGGGCACTCTATCATCCCCCCAAGGTATGGACAAATTAAAGGGAATAATTTCCAAGAAAACATCATGAAACATAAGAGAATTCAATGCACATATTCAAATGTTTTGAGAATTAGAGTGACACATACCATGATACCTAGACTCATTACCTCATGGAGAAAGACCCATTACTGCTTTAGAACTAGGTCGATGGGATGGATGTTGTTTTTGTTGATGGATAGGAGGTGTTGAAGAAAATATGGGCCCTCCAGGGCCAAGATCAAGTCAATATGGCTCTTAGTACTCCATGTTTAGGACCTGTGGGCCTTGAGACATAATCTCCTTAGTTATCCCTATGATAGGGGATAATAGGAACAAGAGTGTAGCGAATGGACAAGTTAGTAGATAGAAAGCCATGATAGTTTCGAAAGGATTTCAAAGGGTGCGTGGAATTGACTATGATGAGACCTTTGGTCTAGTAGTGTAGATGGATTCCATATGTTTAGAAATTTCCATTGTGGTAGCCAAGGTATGGGAAGTCCATCAGATGAACGTGAAGATGCATTATTTCACTATGACATCTCTAAAGATATATATGGAGCATCCCCAGGGATTGGTGCAAGATTCATCTTTGAAGAAGTCTCTTTATGGCCTCAAGCAAGCCCTGAGGGAATGGTATGTGAAGATGGAATCCTACCTGTTGTCATAGGACGACTAATTCACTTATACTACTAGTTATGTATGTTCTATCTAGTCAAGATGATAATTGGTTGCTTGACTTCAACATTTTATCTAGTCAAGATGATTCTACATGAGTTTAACCCTTTTCCCAGTCATATATTATAGAGAAAAAATTTATGCCTCGGGAGATTCGTGTCGTCGGGAGAGTTATCCTCAGTAATTTTTATACTTTTTCGGGCTAAGGAGACTAAACTCAAAAAAAGGTTGTGAGTCCATAGTTAATCTCTTTTCAGACTCCTTAAAATTGAAAAGATTGTCGAGTGATCTTGTCTTTGTCACACTCGTTAAAATAGTTTTTAATAGACGTCTTTTTGGTGCAATTTTAACCCTTTTTCAAAACAACTAGAATATATCCGAAAAAAGTAATCCATGGAGTCTTCTTTTACATTTTTTTCAGACTCTCTAAACATGAAAAAACCACCGATCTTACCTTTGTTGGGCTCTTTAAAATTACATGGAAGGGGGTTTCATTGTGTCTTGCTTAATCACATTTTCATCTTTGTGTCTTTTGCCTAATGTCATTTACATGTTTCTCTCGACTGAACCTTTGAAGCATGACTTATACACAAGCCTTATATCACTTATTGCCTCTGTGACCTGACACCTTAACCCATGGATGAATTTTTATCGAGTGTCCTTTTCTTGCACATGTCTCCTTGCTCTGAGAATTAGTATGTTCCTTGCACTTGGAACTAGTATGCTTCCTTGCGACACTTGTTCGTCTGTAATGTAGCATTCTTTTATTCTTTTTTCCAGCTCTTACAAAATTGAAAAAGACAAAAATATCAAATATTACAAAAAGAGGCGACGGGAAACATGTATTTTTTTTTCAGTAGCACAAAGAGTCACCCTTGGACAAAGCACATCCTTTCATTTGTTCTCCAAGAATTGGGATATAGTATGACCATAGGAATCTATTCTTTCTACATAGATGTGTGTCCTCCTCTATTTGGTTACTCTTCCAAACACATGGAGAGTTTGTGTTACCTCCTACATCATGAACTTATGTCAATGTCATGTTGCCAGAGTCTGATCATATTTTTATGTTTTTGTCCAAGGGAAGTTTCACCCAGCCTGAGTCGACCTTTCTAGAGTTTGTTTCTTGACTTCATGAGTCGGCCATCTCGAGAGTCCAGTCAAGTCCTGATTTAAAATCGACGAAGTTATCTGCTTGATCCTCAAGATCCTCATGTATTTTCTCGATGAGTCATCGAAGACCTCAGGGTAGTGATTTATACACTCCCATTTCACTCCTACATGATATTTTAAGATCTTTAAGTTGTTTCTCAAGATCTGAAGGCATCATCTCTAGCCATCAGGCGCCACTAGCTTCTTGAAGATCGATACTCTACTTGTATATATTCAACTAATTTTGAGATGTAGATCCATTGTGTATTGTTCATGGCTACACTTTATATAGTTATATGACATGGATATGCAGTGTGTTTGATTGGAAACCATGATTTACTTCATCCCGAGCTTGGGAATGCCTACCTCAAAGAGACAATTGTTTTTTTGCAGATGGCACCTACTGAAGTCTGGTCTTGGGCTCACTTGATGTCGTACATTGGTGAAGATATTGTAATGTATTTCGACCATAATTTTCTCTTCTGACCTCACACATTAGGGAGCATATATTATAACCCTAAAATTCCCTACTCATGCATACATGGCCTTGACCCTCTTACTTGGATATTTTTCCAAAGAATTGTTGAGAAGCTCTTAAAAAACCATTTTTTGGAATATGTATGCACCCTGCACCGTTGCAACCCACGTACATATGCTTTCTGCACCACTACAAATTGCGTACATATGCATGTTGTACCATTATAGCCCACATATGCCTGCAAAAGTTGAAAAAAATTAAAAGTTGCAAGGAATTTGTTGAAATTCACAGGCTATTATAGGTTTCCCAACTAATCCACCTACTATAGCCTGTTACCCAACCGAATAAACATCCTTTTGGCATATAAAAGGAGGTGTTTGGGTCTCATTTCCAATCTAAGAATAAGAAAGTGAAAATCTACCCAATTTTACTTTCCCTCCTTGCCCAAGATATTGTTGCTTTTTGTGAGATATTTCCTCAGAATTCCCTCATAATCCCCTTCTTCCTCCATTCATCCCATTCCCTTCCATAGAGGTGATCACAAGGTTGAGAGAATAATTTCATGCAAGGCTCACTTAGAGCATGGTAAAGAGGAGCCTAGACCAGGTTCATGGAATGGTGGTTGACTCAGATTGTAAGGTATAATCTTTGTATTATGAATAAAATAATAACATTTCCGTGTCCCAAATAATGGTGTTTTGAGTATTTTTATTGATTTATACTTGAAATTTTACATCTAACCCTAACTTATGGATATAATACCATGTTTTTAGTTCTTTGTTTGCAGGTCAACCTTGGGAGGAGACGTGCAGTCAATGGAAATTCCAAGCTTGAGGAGATCATCACCAGACGTGGGATCAAAGGTATAATTACCCTATATCTTCCCCCTTTGTTTTCTTTATGCTAGTTTTGGTATGTTTGGGGTAGTATAGAGAATTGATTATCTTTTAGACAGTTATTTGCTCTGTCTACATATTGTACCCTAGTGTAGTTAAAGGGGAGGTTTTCCCACTAACACTAATCAAAGCATCACAAAAGGACTCAAGAGTGAATTTTTGATAAGATTTCCCTAGAGCCCTTATCATGGCATAAAAGGTAGATACAAACACAAAATATGCACTACCTAGCTTATAAATAATAATATAGATGAAACTCTCTTCCTCCATCTTTATTTCACATTCTTCACATAAAATTTTGAGTGTTTTAAACTTAGATATATATTTTTAAATGCAATAAAAATCATTTGGACTTAAAGTCAATATTTGATTTTCTAACTGATTTGCTCGAATAATATTGTGTTTACCAAACACAGATTCAAGGTTTTCGCAAACCTCATCGGGGTCATCAATTTATTTAAGGTGGAACATTAAATCATGAGAGATGAACATTATGATTAGTTCACATACTTCTTCACTCCTATTATCCCATTTCACTTTCTTATCATCATCAGTGGGTTATTTTTCCTTTCCCAAGTTAATCTAGTACAAGCCTTTACTTCTTAATAAATCCTCCACATGAGATCTTCATTGGAAGTAATTGATGCTGGTAAGCAAAATATTACTGGAAGAAGCCATATTAAATATGCATATAATATGGATTTTGAAAATAAAATTGATGATCCCGATAGAAAAATATCAAAAATATAGGTGGTTTAAAAAAAAAGGCACTAAAAATGGACTTCGGATGTGAAAGTTATGCCCTTTTAAAAAAATGCATAAACGGTAACCAAAGTACCATGTGGAGGTGTAAGTTTTTTTATGACATGACCCACTTTTATAAAAAGAAGTGGGGATCACTTTTACAATGAAGTTACTTTATAAAATAATGTTGCATGCAAAATAAATAACTCTAAAATAAAATATTAAAGCTACTTATAGTGATTCACTTTTAAACTTGAAGTGAAATATAATTTACAATGGAGCACAAACTTTTTCAAAAAAAGTAACAAAATGAGAGACTTTAACTCAAGACCTCTTAGATAATAAGGAAAAGTTTAACCAAGTGGGCTAGAAAAACAAATTGTATTGTTTATGGGAAGGATTGGGGGTGTTGTTGTTGTTGAAGATGGCCTTGGAGAGCGTGCTAAAAAAACAATTTTACAGAAGAATTTTTTTTTTCTTATCGATGACAAGAACGATTAGATCTCGGTTAGCTTACCCAGAAAATGCACATTTTCCTATATGTTTCTTATTTTCTGAAATATCACAAGGCACGGGGAAAATAGCATATGCATATCTAAAAGAGTAGCAACCCGAGAAAAAACAATATAAAACCGAAATAATACTCTACAAAAACTTTAAAATGGTGTATTGAGGGTTTATACCTCCGGATTTGACTGAAATGGTTGTGTCTTGAGAAAACATAAAACCTTTTGAGTGAAATGAAAAACATTCTAGACTGAAATGAGAAATCTAGATGAAATGGAACAATTCCCTCAACCCAAAAATGTACTAAATAGAAAAAAATGGAGATGAGGAAACTCGACTACACTATCTCAATCTACAACAGGAGCGAGTCTTCAAACATGATATGATACTATGTTTGAAAACAAAGTTATTCCAACAGAGGACGAACACCTTCAGTAACTACTCACACAACCATATCAAAGATCAACTCATCGATGTTTTGACGTGGTAAAACCCCTATGGGGAAACATACATGGCCCCGACCAACGTGGACACTTGGAGCATTTTATTAATGCAAAAGAAAAAGATTATAGAGAGATTTTTACAAGAGATTTTCTCACAATTGATCATCGAAAAATGACCTTCCATGCTATTTCAATAGAGATCATGGACCAACTGGGTTTTAATCTACAAATCACTGGCCATTAATATCGAGGAGAATATAAACTGTCAGGTCACTCTATGTTGGGAACATATCGTGACCATCGTATTTCCTAAATACAAATGCACATCGATGCATACTAAATAAGCACACTTTTGTTGGACACACCTACCACACTTAGAGGGGGGGTGAATCAGTGTGGGGCTCTTTTTCCCAAAAATTCCCTCTTGCACAAAAAATCATCAATTAGCATTCAACATTTATTCATTACCCATTGTTTTCATTTATAACCAGTTATATGTGAGGACATTTCAGCAACATATATCAACAATATATCATCAACAAGTCATCACCACAATGAACACAAAGAACACAAGATGTATGTACAATTTTCTTTTTATTACGGACTACAATCCTTGGG
>JZKD02S2216067.1:122925-152816 GCA_000966675.3 Picea glauca | reverse complement strand
TCGAGCAAGGTCTCACATGAGATGTAGAGAGGATCACAGAGACCATAAGGTCTTGTGTCGAGGATGGAGTATCAAACATAACTAAAAAAACTGCCAATAGAATCCATATAAGTCATATATGATAATATAATAAGAACTAATAATCAAAACAATACACACACAGGTGTTACTCATCCATCACAAACAAAGAATAAAACACAACTACCATATATTTATTACTGAACATATTCAATCATATCGTAGATATACAATGTGCTAAACAAATGAGTTGCACGACATAAGACTTCATCTCATTACTATAAAAACAATGGGAATACAATAAAATGTGCCTTGCACTAAATGTTTAGACTTGAATAGATACAAGACATAAGAAACTTCTTCATACAACACAGGATATCCATACACTAACTTAGATATTTGGTACCGATTCTTTTCTGAATTCACCAACCCATTTTTCGAGTTGAGGTATGTCTTTTATATCAGATTTTTTTAGGAGTGTTGTCCTTCACTATTATTCCCCACTCATTTGTCTGATCTAATGACCTCACACACTTCTGGTACTTGCGAGGGCTTCGTGTAGGTTCTCTGCATCAGTGGAAATATTAAATTTCCTGTCCATCTCATCTTCATGCCACCCCATGTATTCATATGTTGTTGACAATAATCATTCTGAGATATATCTCTATGCTTCATTTCTAGATTCTGACGAGCTTCTTCTTGATTTTCGGTCCTAGTGACAAAACTCAGACCGACGCGCCTTTGACCACCTTTAGACTCAACAAAATTGGGTCCAATGTGTGCACTATGGAATTCTTTCTCACATCTACTTAGGCACCCAGAAAAACATTAGATGGATAACTGATTTTAGGGGCTACATTTTACCAATGGGCTAATTTTCCATGGTTTTTCCCGAAAAAAAATATTTCAATTTTCATTTTTTCTAAAAATGATTTTCCCAAAATCCATAGACTAAAAGTATTTTACCTCAAAAATTGCCAAAATTTTATAGAAACTAACAAAATACTTAGAAATTTGAATATTTTTACAAAACAATCACCAAACATTTTATATTTTGCATATTAAGGACTAGTAAGACTATCCCATGTTTCTAAATTTTAAGATAAATTTCCATCCTAAAAATTATCCTTGACTGGATGAGCACGCACAACTTTCATTTGTGTGCGTGCACAAAAATGGACCCAAAAATTTGAGTGCCAATAGGTGATAAAACCCCATCAGTTGTATGAGGGATAGAATAACCATTGGGGTGCAATGTGGTATTCTAAGGGCTAGGGTGGAGTGGGCAAGGACCGATCTTTTCCTGTAATTAGGGAAAAATAATGGGGAGAATGTCAGTAGTGGTGAATGCGATGGTGGTGGTACAAGTGACATAGTAGTCAATGAACCAACCTCGATACACATTTAAATAATACGTTTATTAGTACACAAATGTATAATTCAACCAAAACAATACAACAAAATTCACATTTAAATAATATTTAAAATGACACATGATACCTTGGAATGGGGTGATCTATCCATCCCAAGCGGACATGGTTCATCGATGTGTGGTACCGCAACCTATAGAAACACAACAAAGTGATATTCTATTTCTCATAAATAATAGATAGAAACAAATCAAATATCTTAAACATGTATCAAAATAGTAAAAGATCAGTGAGATTGTAGAGAATAAGTAAAGAATTGAATCTTCCCTCATATTCAAAAAAATAGAAAATGTTGAAGTGATTAGCAAAGAATTTTCACTCCACCATCCCTAGGTATATGGCACATTGAATGTGGAGGATGTTGCTACTACTACATCAGTGGTGGAACTTGAAGTGACACATCTATCGACATTGAGGGTCTACTATCTGAGTGTAGAAACTGCAAACATTATATAATTATATATAAAACCAAATACACAAGGGTTTGACCCATAACAAGTCTACCCAGAACTCAAGAATTTGTGAGGATCTCATAAACTCCCAATCTATCCATATCCCCTCTCCTAGATATAATTGCAAGGCTTGAAGGCTCAAACCCTCTCTTAACATCACTTGTAGGTCACTTATGGTGAGATGATGCTAAAGTGTTGTACTACACTAGGCTATGATTCAAAGGTTGATCCAGATGAATCTTAGTGGCCATCCAACTCTACCACTGAATCACCATTTTGAGCCCGTGGTTTTGATAAACCATGATATTCACCCTCTTGCTGGGGAATGGAATGGAATGTCATCTTCATTTGTTAATTATAGATGTCATCTAATGATTTCCTAGTGGTCTTATGTGAATTCCTACAACATAGCGTTAATGCACTGGATCCCATTAGAACTCTGTAGTTGAGCATGCTCAAGATAGAGTAATACTGGGATGGGTGATCATCTGAGAAGTCCTAGTGTTATACATGCCTATGCCATTTTATAAACTTATTTCAATTTATTCCACATGAATCATGGGAACTGTTCTCCTCCCACTCTCTCATATATAATTGAGGTAAAGGAGGACCTTTAAGCATGAATTGGAGTGTGATGTAAAGTTTCTTGTGAATGAAGCATAGCCAACATCTCTTTCTTTTTAGAGATAAGCTACCCCATTTTTCCAAGTGTGTTCTAGAGTGTTTTTCTATCTTATTCAGTAATAGAACTTTGGTTTCACTGTATTTTTGTGTTCTCTTCTATATTTTTGTTTATTTCATTGTTATATCTCGGTTATATTTTTTCCTTTATGTCATTCTCAAAATAATCTGGATCAAAGGTGGATATGGATGTCTTTGTATGAGCAATTCTTTCTACAATGGGATAACGTTATGAGGACATGACAATGGTCATGCCTAGAATTTTCTTTATCCTAGGCATACCCATGACGCAACCCCTAAAGTTCACCAATGTCAAAGTAGTCAACGTGGATACCTAACATAAACTCTTCTCATAATTTTCTAAGGAAATATAGAGGCACCTCCTTATTATTGCAAGGATATTTTTCAAAATTCCATAAACCACCTATTCATCCAATTGTCTAAAAATGGTTAGTACGTGCACCGGTCCATATGAATGCATGTCTTTGTGACTAGTGGTTGTACTCCAATTGTTCGGTCAATAAATAATGTCATCAACTATTTTTTTTCAAATGTTTATCTCTCTAACTTGGTTTCAAGGATAATTTTAAGGATAGAAATTTATATTAAAATGTAGAAACTTAGGCTAATCTTACTAATCCTTAATATGAAAAATGTAAAATGTTTGGTAATAGTCTAGTAAAAATATTCAAATTTATAAAAAAATTATATAGTTTCTATAAAACTTTGACAGTTTTTAAGGTAAAATAATTTTATTCTATGGAATTTGAGCGAATTGTTTTTAGAAAAAATGGAAATTGATGAATCTTTTTTCGGGAAAAAACATGGAAAATTATCCCATTTTCAAAATTTATCCCCTAAAATCATCTATGCTTGTTTTTTATCAAGCCATGTCCTATAACATTCATACATTCTATCCCTGTAATTAGAAATTTTAGTTAATTGACCTTGGAAATTTGCAATGGAAGATAAAATGGTGTCTAGGGAACTAAATAGTGAGAGTTATGATGTCTCTTTCATATTTCATAAGTCTTGTAAAGGGTTCTAAGAGACTTCAACCCTGCATCGATTTCCATGTTCATGTTTGTTGGTTGTGGGTTGAGGTTTGGTATGCCTTCCTTTAGTTTTGTTGTATTTGGGTTTTCCCCAATATCCATATTAATTATGTGGTGCAATTTAATAAGGGAAAATTAAATTTAGGTTTTTTTTTAATCATATAAACAAATTCTAAAGTTTTAAAAAACGAAATTCTATCAAAATACAAACATGAAATTAATTGAAGGCCATACTGACAAAGTGAGGGTAGTGATCTTTCAAGCTCTCCCTAGTTTATTTTATCAATTTTGCTCAATTTCACTAAAAAATGGGCAACGTAGTCTATTGGTGAAATAGACTAGCCGTGGACCTTTTATAAAATTTCTCCACAAGAATGCATGCACATTCCTAGAGAGCATGCACATTCCCTCTAGTGCTTTTGTGTTCACCCTGTTGGCACTTTTTTGTCCATAAAAGTTTTTCAGACATCCATCAGTGATCCAACACAACTTCTATGCCATGATGAGATATTAAAAGAGTGTGAGACTTATTTTATAAAAATTCTTACAAGTTATGTGATCAACTCCAGAATAGGTCATGGATGTTCAAATTTTGAAAAACAAAAGGAGGGGCTCCAATCTATTTTCCCTTCATCAAATAACATCAGGAAGTTATTGTTGATTCAATACCACCATACACCTTTAATTTCCCCACAGGGTTTTGAGTTTTTACTTATTTATTGGAAGCTCCTTCATTGACTTTAGAAAAGAATTTGATAAAGTACCCAAAATTAACCTTTAGATTAGATTAGAAGAACTAAAAGTTTCTTTGAAGTTGAGGGTTGTTGCAATAAGTCTCTAGGAAAATGTTATTACCAAGATAAAGAACATCTATGGCTAGTTGGAAGAAAGTAATAGTAATATAGGACTTAAGCAGAGTTGTCCCCTCTTCCATATCCTTTTTGACACATATATGAACAAGTTAAAGGATTTCTTTAAAGAAGCAAGATGTGACAACTTTCGAAGAATTAGTCATCATCCTTCTTCTTTAAGCTAATACTATTATTCTCATAATAAGGGAATCTTATAATCTTAACAAACAATTAAAAAATTTCAAGAATTTTTCTTTACTATAGATATCTTTGTTAATCTTAATCTAGGAAAATTCATGACAATTAAATCCAAAAAGATGAGCTAATCTAGTTTCATGTAGAAAGAAAGAAAGCATTTTTAACGTCCACGAGACTAAAAATAGCCTATGGGACAGATTGCTTTTCCATCTGGCTTTTGTATTCAACCCTTTTCCTGTGAAGTTTTATAGTAACCGCTCCCAGCTTCTCGACAAACTCTTAGCTGAATAGATTATCCCAAGAACTAGCTGCCAGAATACCTACATAATTTTCCCTGCTGTCTTTTAAGAACTCACAGTCATGAAATGTTTTTCTGTTTCCACTTTTCTGGAAGAGCACAAAATACATACTCTTTCCTCCCACCTTTTTTTTGTCCTTTTCCAGCGCCCTGTTTCACAACAGAGTTGATGAGAATTGTCCTTAATTGAGCAATAAGAATTTTAGATCTCCAAGAAATATTGACCCTATGTACGCCTTTTGCTGATGGTTATGAGTGGGGTTAAACTCTTCAATGTAGTACTTCTTCTTTCTCCCTAGCTCTTTCCCCCAAATATGTTTATATAACAATAAAAGAAGTAACTTCATTTAAATATTTTGGAACTCATCTTTATTATAAGCTAAACTAAACTTAATTATAAGCTAAACTAAACTTATAAGAACAAATAAAAAGTGCAAAACATATTGTAAACTTAAAAATGGTTATAAATTAATGAACAGTTATTTTTGGGATAAAGAGAAACTTCTCGTTGAAACTCAAGAATACTTAAAATTTTAAAAATGCTCAAAAATATTGAAATAAATCGATGAGGTATTGTCTATCCAAAATCACTCTGACCCTACTGTTTAATTTCTCCCTCCAGTTTTCCTTTTTGCCCAGGCACGCAATGACATTATAGTAAACGTGCAAACAAATCCCACTAACAAAGGCAATATTGGGACGCCCCCTGTTTCACTATTCTCCCTTTTTGGGGTGATTCGCCAGGCCCATCCAATGTCTTGAAGGGCAGGTATCATATGGCGGTCACGGAATTTTTCATATTCGGGTGTGTCCTCGCCAGTGTTACTCACAGCCACGGCGTATAGAGAAGGCGCTACTTCAAAAATCTTCGCTTCTAAGCCCAATATCGTTCCCTCCATATTCACCGTGCCCTCTCTCCTTCTAAAACTAAAGCCATTGGCCTTAGCAATCTCTTGAAACTTGGATATAATGGCGGAAACCGGTTGCTTCGACATGAATCGCAGCAACCCTTTTGAACCCTCGAATAGAGGAGCCAGATCTAGTCCACTCGGCCAGGATGCCAGTACACTGAAGGCAGTCATGCATGGCGAATTCGGGAAATCCACAACCTCCTGGCCGCTTATGTTCAAATTACCGTTGCTATCACCATGATGCAATGATAAATTATTACCGTTGAAGCCCACTTTGAACCACGGGTTATCCATGATTTCCGGAATGGTAATCCGAGTATCAGGGTTGGGATCCAGGAACCGAAACAGGAGCTCACGGACTTCGCACGGTACTCGCGTCGGGAAACTGTAATCTCTCTTCAACATTTTCTTCAACAAGGGGCGGAGATTGTTGTTATAATGAAACGGAGTGTCGCCAACGAATATTTCGTGCAGAATTACACCGCACGACCATATGTCTGCTCGGGCACCCGCGTAACCCGCCCCATTTAATACCTCTGGAGCGAGGCGGGAAGGAGCCCCGCGTACTGAGTGAAACAGGCTGTCCTTCCCCACATACTCCTGAAAGGTGCTCAGCCCAAAATCTGCGAGCTTGAGGTTTCCCCTATTGTCTAAGAGCAGATTGTCAGACTTGATGTCTCTGTGATAAATTCCCTTTCTGTGACAGAAGTCCACCGCACTAATCAGATGCTGGAAACATCTCCTCCGTGTATTCTCCTCTTCTTTAGACAGTATTTTTTTGCCACCTGACCTTAATTTTTGAAAGACCGTTCCTCCGTTGACATATTCCATCACAAGATAGATATTGTTTTTGCTGGCCATGACTTGGTAGAGTTGTACAATGTTGGGATGATTCAGTGTTTTCATAATGGAGATTTCTTGTTTCACCACATCTTCCTTACATTTACTTTCTTTCTTACGCTTACTCTCTTCAAGATTCTTTTTGCTTATGACCTTAATGGCAACGCTCTCGCCAGTTCTCAAGTTTCTGGCGAGGTATACTTTGGCAAATGACCCTTTTCCCAAGATTCTGTCTAATGCAAACTTGCCGAAAAGAACAGTCTCCTCTTTCTGCTTGGTCATTATTGTAATGGATTTATGTTGTATAAAGTATAAACTATGTATAAAGTATGAACTATTGTTGTTCTATCAAGCAATCTGATAGCTAACACCAACTACAGCTTCCTCTACAGTCCTGGAAAATTTGCGAAAATGATAACCTGGCTGCTGCTGCTGTAGACTCTTGAGTAAATTTGATTTTCATTAAGTTACAGGCTGCAACACGTTGTTATGAGCATAACGAAGGGTATATCATCGAATTGCATGCGAACACATTTCTGATCGGCCACGAATGTGAAGTTACGTCGCTTCATCGGTGTTAAATACTTTGAAGAACCGATAAGCTTCCATTGAATGAGAAGCCTGGGTTATTGGTTTTTCTCTTATCCTTGTTTTTGGAAGTTAACTCTTTTACCACCATGTGATTAAAATGTTTTTATTTTCATAGTGTGTAGGTTTTCATGCTTGACAATAATATTGTTTTAGATTTTTTTGATGTAAACTGTTTCATAAATTCATACACACAGTTTACATCCACAAATCTAACACAATATGTTTTTATTGATTTATTTGTTTAAGTTTGAGGAGTTAATTTAATGAATATAGGCGATGTTTGAAGTTATATGGTTTTCTTAGAATTAATGAATTAAATTATTTTCTATAATATTATATTAAAATTAATAATAAATTATTTTTCATTATATCATTATTGAAATCAATAAAATATTTTATTTAATATTATAAATACTTTTCATTTCATCATTATTGAAATAGATAGATTAAGAAATTTTATTTTATATTGTATTGTTTGTTTAAAGATATCAAATTAATTTCTAAAATGGTTTTTCATAATATTCTTTCATTTTGTATTTTTATATCATTAAGTTGATGATATCAATTTACTCATTTTTCAGTGTTTTATTGTTCAAATCAATGCACATCTAAAAATGTCTCCTTTTCAATAAATATAAAAAATTGGTCAATAATTTTTCTCTTAAAATCATGGGTAGCGACCCATCACAAGTTGATAGTACTACAACTAGAGACCATGCTATTGACTAGTCGCGACTTGTCAATGGAGAAACTGCGACTATGGAGCGAAATGAAGGATAATGATAACCTATCCTAGAACTCAATAAAATGAAATGAAATAACCCAAAACAAACCTCGAATCTACTTTACACTCACAAAAGCAGATGAGAGGAACATTCGACACCTCAAAACCACTTGGAAACACAAGTAACAATCAAGAGGCTGAAACATAGAGAGGATCAAGGAAAATAGATCAATCATGGATTCATTAGATTAGATACATTGAGATGATCAAGAGAGATTTGGAAAATTTTCAATTCACAGTCCTAGAGGGGAAGTCACGAGTCGTCAAGCATGCAACAAGTGACTATATGTGGGAAGTCGTTATTCAATATTTTGACTTGATCAAAATTCCGTTCAAGGGGCTATGGTTTTCCCGAGTACATGGTCCCAATTAGATTGTGCATTGTTTGGTTTAGGAGATCCATCCGAATTCTGGCCCAATTTCCTTTACTAAGTTGGGGGGATGAATGAATGGTTATGAATACAATGAAGAATGCACATGCAAACTAGCTAATTGTTCATTGTATTGTATTATTGTTCAAATCAATGCACATATAAAAATGTCTCCTTTTCAATAAATATAAAAAATCCGTTGATAATTTTTCTCTTAAAAATCATGGGTAGGGACCGATCACAAGTTGATAGTGCTACAACTAGAGACCATGTTGTCGACAAGTCACGAGTTGCCAATGAGGAAACTGTGACTGTGAAGGGAAAGGAATGACAATGATAACCTAGCCTAGAACTCAATAAAATGAAATGAAATCACCCAAAACAAACCTCAAATCTACTTTACACTCACAAAAGCAAATGAGAGGAACATTCAACACCTCAAAATCACTTGGAAACACAAGTAACAATCAAGAGGTTGAAACATAGAGAGGATCAAGGAAAATATATCAATCATGGAATCATCATATGAGATACATCCAGATGATCAAGAGAGATTTGAAATTTTTTCGATTCACAATCCTACACAGGAAGTTACGAGTCGTCAAGCATGCAACATGCGACTATATGTGGGAATTTGTTATTCAATATTTTGACGTGAACAAAATTCCCTTCAACAAACATGGGCTTTCCCTCGTACATGGTCCCAATTAGATTATGCATTGTTTGGTTTAGGAGACTCATCCAAATTCTAGCCCATTTTCCATTACTGAGTCGGGGGGATGAATGAATGGTTATGAATGCAATGAAGAATGCACATGAAAACTAACTACTTGAAGAAATAAAATCTAATATATCATATCCTAGCTAAGAAAAACTATAGTAACTAACGAGTAGCTGCAAATCATAATAATCCATGTGAAGGCTTCTTCCAGATAGTTGTTAAGAAGAAGTAGAGTTAGATAACACATGCACAAAAATACATAACCATATTAGTGCAAGCTATGAAATTACATGTATAAACTACTCATCATCTCAAGATAAATAATAAGAGAGAACAAACCTTACTGCAAGAAATTTTTTTGTTCACACAAGAAAAGTCTATAAAGGAAACAAAATTCTTAAAGTACATACAAACAACATAACAACCTACTTGAAATAGTTCACAAAACAATACCGATCAACACGATTAATTCTCTCTGACAAAATCAACCTTGAGGGCTTCTCAATATTAGTTCGAAAAATAGTTCATGAATTTACAATGTTTGAAGAGCCCCTTTAAAAATGGGCCTCTTCCTTTACTTATAGTAATTTTAGTAATTGTCTATGGGGTTTTCTTGGATTCTGCAAGAATCAATTACAAGTCTCTTTAGCTTCCCCTCTCAAATGGTGTTAACATGTGTTATAGTAAGGAAAAATTGATTATAGTTGACAAAAAGGAAAAAATAGGAGATCGTTGTGAACAAATTCAAATTTGTTGTTTCGTTTTTCTTTATTTTTCCTTGTCTCTCAGGTAAGCTTCCCAAGCTTCTTGTGGTATTTTGATGGCGATGACTTTAGAGTATAGGGGAATCTCCAGGAAAGCTCTTTGAGAAGTTGAGTTGTGCCAGAGTGTTTTCACATCTCTTATCAAGTTAACCATGAAATCATGAATCATGTTTTGTGTTTTGGATAGATTGATGGGATGTTCTTCCATCAAATCTATTTTTACCCTAGGCACATCTTGAGCATCCACTTTCCTCTCCTTCATATTCATTCAAACCTCTTCCAAACTTGGTTCATCATATTTAATCTTCTCGAGTTCCGATCCATATTATTTTTGGCATGAAATGAGAGTAGAGATATAATAAAGAAATGTACAGAGATATATCAAATATCCAATAATATAACATATATTTATCATATATATAACCATAAAAACATAGATATAGTAATACACAATTTCTATTAATCAGTGAAATGTACAAAACTGTAGAAATACAAAGTGAAAGACTCTCTAGAATGGTGGCAACTTATCTTTGAGAAGAGATGTGACGATTACTCGCATTCAAAAGAAAATGATTGCAATGAGGCTCTAAGGCCTTTTTAACATAAATAAAATCCAAAACCCTAACCCCAGAAGATGAAAAGCCAATATTTTTGTGGACCCCGTTTTATGTAGTTTGGTCTATCAACTTCTCAGGGGTGTAATGTTTGCATGTGATCTTCGTTTGGGGTGCACGGTAGCTCGTTGGAAAGATATCGTCGAGGAGATTTATTTTGGGGGCTCAATCAAAGACTTTCGATACCATTGAGGTGATCGATAAAAAAAACTTGATTTAGGCCCTCAAAATGACCCTGGAAGTTTAGGAACCGAAAAATGCTAAAAATAGTAAATTGCCAGAAGATTGTTTTGAGCCAGTTGGAATAGATGGGTGGCCGCCGATATCCACCTGGATCAATACTCTCTCCTTAGGAAGAAATGGTATCAATTTCATTGAGTCCTCTAGGGAGAGAGAAAAGCATTTGTCGAATCTCCATCTTGATGATATGCTTTCCTTGCTGGAGAAGTTGCATTGCTTAGCTTATTGAAGATTGTCAGTAACCTGTGGCTGGAAGTGTTGGGCCTTTTTAAATTTTCTAGCTATATGAGATGAATCTATGCAGAAGGAATCCTTTTTCTTTTCTTCAATCTTTTCAACCTACTTTTGTTGTACAAAAGGTTCTTATACTGAGGCTGCAATGGTTGCAACGTTATTCTCTTCACCTTTTGAACAGACTGTGAAGAAGCTAAATTTTGTAGCATGAGATACTACCTTGTGACACTGTTTAGGTGGGACGGTAGTTGGAAATGACTATGATATTTTGTAGAGATGACCCCCCAAATTAGCAATGACACTACGGAGTCAAGACTCATAAATAACATGGTGCTTCTATATATATGGTAGGCTCAAAAGAACATCACAAACATTGGCCCCAAAAGTTTAGGATCCAAAAAAATGCTAAAAAAAGTAAATTTCCATAAAACTGTTTTGAGCCAGTTGAAATAGGTGGGTGGCCATCAATACCCACCTATATCAAGTTCATTGATAGGAGGAAAGTACCCTTTATGTGTTAAAATATGCAATGTCTTGTTAAGTTGTGCACAAATTTCCAAACAATTCTTTGTTTCCCTCCCATCATTCTCCCAAGCTTGTTATAAACTATTTAGGGAGGCATCTATTCATTTTCTTTCCCACTCCGGTATGTAGGGAAACCTGACTGGGGAATATGGGTTCTCAAAAATCCGCCATTGCATGTCATTAAAACCTTCTCTAATGGCGGTGAAATATATGCTCTTGTATTGTACCAAGCTATGATGGCCTATGATTTTTTTTTCCAACTAATCCGAGACTTGGATGTTCACACACATGTTAGTAGCCATCTCATGGAGTTCTATACAAAATATTTTTGTGTATATCATTAACTCCTTAAGGCTTCCCTTATCTCTTTTTACCCACACCTGACTTCTTCTTCTTCTAGCTCTCTAATATGATCATCTTTTTCTTGGTTTTTGTGAACTAGGTCTTTGAGATTTTTCTCTGATGCCATCATGAAGGAAATACTAGCGAATGAAATAGATATAAGGTCCTTTCTAACATATTCATTGACATTGGTTTATGTAACCACTGATAGAAGAGGCTTCTTAGTGACGACGAGCTTCTTTGTTTGTTGTTGTACAATTATGTCGAAGGCCTTGTGTTGGAGTAGGACATTTTGGGAGCATTTTGGGAATTGCACAGGAGAAAAATGCACGACAAGTCGGTTAAGGAGAAGCATGTGTAGAAGAAGGAAAGCATTTAGCACATTTTTAGGACCACGTGCGGGAAAGAAGGAAGATATTTAGGCATTTTGGTTCATTTTGTAATGGTCTAAGCTCTAATGTAAAATTATAAATATGTAAGGGTTTTGGGGTAGAAAGTAAGTGGTGATAATTATGAGATGATTCATGTTGGATGAATAAGTTTTTGGAAGGTGAGAATGAGCCAAGTGTGCACTGTGTGTGGGAACAACAAGGGAATTTTGGTTATAACTAAGATATCATGTATGAGTGCAATGCATGCCTTTTGTAAGAGACAATGTTGAATGATAATATAAGAAGTCTACCATTGTGGACGTAGCCCATATTGGGTGAACCATGTTAAAATATTGCGTCTATGTGTCATATTGTGATGTGATTTTTTACTGCTATATTTATTGCATGCACTTAATGTATTTTTGGTTGATCTTAATATGTTATTAGTTCGGATCATTCTACAAACATAATGTATAGCATAATAAATGAATGTTAAGTCAAATGGTTATAATGAATGTCTCACATTCCTCCATGACTTTGAAAACCTGGTTCCTACAATCCCTATAGATACCTTGAGTGAAACTTCACTTGCATGGGGGTGATGTTGAAAGGGTTAGTATCTCTAGGGTTTTTCTCGTGAATTAATGTTGAACCTTGGGTCTGTTGACTACATGCCAAAAATGGTTACATTGTCAGGACCGGGATCTGTAACTGAGAGGAATGTGGAGACCAATTAAGGAAGAGATCAAATAATGGTTAAAGGTGAAAGAGCACGAGTTTTCCATAAGTCAGAAGTAGTTAGAGGAGAAATACAATGATGAATGACTTAAGGTAGAAGAAGATACACATGGAGGAATGAGAAAAATAGTTGATGCAATAGATAAAGGAAAGCGGACTGAGTAGTGGATCAGGAAAGTAGCAGAGCATCCTTCGATTTTTTACCCTAGAAAGGAGAAAGACACATACAAGAAAGAAAGGAAATAAATACTGGAGATAGAATGGATAACATCAAATTTGAATATTCCACCTATCTATGAAAGCCCATTGGTGTATGACATGCCTCCACTCTCTAACCATTCAGAAAGGAAATTTTTTAAGGTATGTAGGCTTAGACATTTCTTGAAGAGTTGTTTAGAATTAATGAAGGATGAGAGTGAATTAAATGAGTTTCATGGTATGATCGATAAATTCATGCAAGATAAAGAATCCCTTGTCATAAAACAATCAATTAATTAGGTACATCACAAGAAAAGGATGAATTGGAAATTTCAAAAGAATGTGCAGATATGAGATTGTGACATGGATAATATTATTTTATACTTGGGTTATGATGTGACCATCCTTATGAAACAAACATGGGAGACTATGGGAAAACTAAATTTAATCTGGTAACCTATTCAGTTGAGGTTAGCAAATTAGAAAAGTATTTTTCCTATTGGAAGATTGTTAGGAGTAAAATTTAACATTGATGGAGTGTGCAACATAGTTGATTTTGAGGTAACTAAGATAGTATATGGCATTAAACCTTATCCAAAATTACTAGGACTTGATTTGGATTTCGATAACCAGACCATGATTGATCTGAAGAAGAGACAAATGGTCTATGAAGGAGTAAACTGGAAATTTACCATGTCATTGGATCCCACAGAGGGGAGAAGATATGTGCAACTGACAAAGGGGAAAGAGCTCAATAACCTATATAATGTGACTGCACAAATTAATGACTATGTGAAACCTATTGTTGATGGTGAAATCACCTAGAAAAGTATTATTTCTTGGACGTTAGATCCGGAAAAGGAACATCAGAATTGGCAGTAGAGATTACATAAAGTATCGACAAGGAGTTTTTCTCATATTACCTACACATTACAATGGATTGGAACTAAGGTATGTTTTCCTATGAAATATGATGGACTAACAACCATAGACTCTTTTATAAAGGAATTTGAATTTCATATACCAGATCAACAAATATTATTAGCTTTAGATGTCGCATTGAAAACAACTTCCGTAAAATGGTGGGATGTGCATATGGCATAGACCCCCTTCCCTCCAAAGGGCTTCTCGACCTCCTGGTCTTGGATAGTTTAAAATACCGAATCAAAGTGACTCTTTTGGCCCCTTTTTCCTCCTGGTGACCCTGGATATGACCACGAGTCTATCCCTTCACGATTCGGTGTTCAGGGATATCCCAAACTCTCTTTTCTCTTCTTCCCGAAATATTTTTTTTCCGAATATCCGAACTCCCTCCACGCATCTCCTCAGATTCACCGGCCCCACAAGGGTTTGGTTTTCGTGACTTCGTGAAACTCTAAGTCTCTCACTCTTAACTTCTGGACTTATAATTCCCAAAATCCTTAATCCTCTTCCATGTACACCTCTTGTGATCAATGGCTGAGATTGGATCGTGACTTCATACTTCGTGATTTTGTCTTTGTCAAGTCTTCAAACTTTCCGAACTCCAAAGTATCGAACACCTTATGACTATCCTCCACGCATATTTTCTAGATCTAATGGTATGGGATCATTCGTCTTCTCTCAGAATGAATCTTTTCCATTGACTTCAATGAAGACTCCAGGGACTTCTTTCCTTGAAGAATTTCCACCACTCTCCCTCCTCAACTTTACTTCTTCTACCTTCTCTCATTCCTTTGAACACATCCTTTGAAACTTATTCAAAGTTTTGATTTGTTCATGCCTTGCAACAAATTATCTTCCACAACTTAACTTCTCTTTCTGGATGGCTTCACACTCCTTGCGACGGTTATCCAACCTCTTCTATCTCTTATAACTGGAATCACGTTACCTCTCTTGAGCTTTTGATTCTGAAAACTTTGTCACACACTCCTTGCAGATGTCAATGCACTCCTTGCAGACATAAGTTTCATTATCCCTCCTGATATTTTGAGTTGAAACAGACTCAATCATGCACTCCTTGTAGACACTATGCACGCCTTGCACTCACTCAATGAAGAGAAACAATTAAAACTTGTTCACTCTTCATAGTGACTCATACATTCAAAAATATAAATGCAGTCATGGATCCAAGAATAAGAAATAACTTAGAATTGAAAAATAACAGAATGTCTACCATTCAATCATCCAGATAGACAAATAACAACACACATTTGGGACAATATTCCTCTGTCATATTCATTAACTGAAGATTACATACATTCATACAATATTTCTCTGTATCTCCAAACTCTTTGCTTAAAGTGGCAATCTATATATTAGATTCAACAACCTCCCCTCAACAACAATACAAATATTTATACAAAGGGACTCTTTTGAGTTATTCCCCCCAACTACTCTATGTTATCCTATTGGAATTAAATGCTATCAACTACTTATTATTTATTACAATAAATATCAAGTCAGACAGATAAGAGCACAAGCTCCAGATCTGTACTGCGATCCGATTCATAAACAAAATACATTCCCCATCGATCTTAGACGATGGCTAAGCCTCCTATCATTAAGGATGTTCATAACTCAAAAAACGTTTTTTCAGATATTACATTAATACACTAATCTTTGAAATTCAAAACATTTCAAAATATGCACTAGTGCGCCCAACTGTCCTTCACGCTTATGCTTTGTTGGCGATGCTCCTACATCATACTCCCTTGGATGAAAAATTCATGGACTCCTGTCCATGAGCTCTTGCACCGATCTTCCATGGTTCTAGATCTATGCTTGACCAACTCAACTAACATCTTCTACTGGGCATCCTTTCCACTTCACCAAATATTCAAAATATGTCTTCCTTATGGTATTCTTACCAACTCGTCAATCTATTATCTTTTCCATCTTCAACTTCTCTTCTATAAGCATTTTCTTCTCCCACTAGATCTTTCTTTGATATTCTAATCCTTCGACTCTATCTTCCCTATAAGGATACGGGTTTGAAATGTTGAATATGGGTGATATACCCACATCCTCTGGTAACTTTAAATCATACACATTTTAACCAAATATCCTCAGGATTTTACATGGTCTTATCTTTTTCAACTTTAGCTTATTGTATGTTCCCCTCATGAATATTTCCTTCCTTATATGTTCTAGGACTTGATCTCCAACTCCAAATTCAAGCTTTCTCCTGTGTTGATCTATTTTTCACTTGTACTCATTGTTTCTACTCTTCAACTACTCCTTGATCTGATTGTGAAGTTCCTACATTTTTGCAGCGAAGTCTTCGACTCCAGCACTCCTAAATTCATTCTAATTCATATCTCTCAATTCTAAAACTCCTCTGACATTCACTCCATACATAATTTGCAATGGAATTTTCTAAGTGCTTTTGTTCACTAAGTCATTATATGCAAAATCATCTTGTGCTAGAATCTAATCCCACTGACTATGGTGTTCAATAACCAAACTCCTCAACAAATCTCCCAAACTTCTATTCACCACTTTGGTCTGTCCATCCGTCTGTGGATGATACGAAAAACAAAAAGATAGCTTTTTCCCCAAATTTTTCCACAACTTCCTTTATAAATGAGCAACAAATTTGGTATCTCTGTCTGAAACTATACTTTTGGGAAATCCATGGAGTCTCACAACTTCCTTAAAAAACAAATTTGCAACATGTTTTGCATCATTGATATTCTAGCATGGGATAAAGTGTGCCATATTAAAAAATATGTCCACCACCACAAATATGGAATCACTTCCTCTTTGTGTCCCTGGAAATCCCAACACAAAATCCATGCTTATTGCATCCCAGGGCCTCTTTGGAATAGGAAATGGATGATAAAACCCGATGTTTTTCTTATTTCCCTTGGCATACTGACAAATATTACAATTGTTCACAAATGTCTTCACCTATGCTCCCATACCCAACCAGTAATGTGAACCATTTAATTGGGAAAATCTTTTGTCATGGCCAAAATTTCTGGTTAGACCTCCATTATGCTCTTCCTTCAACAAGTTCTCCCTCATTAAGCATCTTGGTATGCACAATTGATACCCTTTGAACAAAAACCCATCCTGAATCAGATATTAGGCCCATTCGATTCTGTCACTGAGCACAAGATTCACACATGCTTCATATGCCTCTCCAAAATCTAGATCACTGTGGTACATTTCCTTAAGGTGTTCAAACCCCAAGGTCTTGACTTGAAATTCCTACAAAATCAAAATTCTCCTACTCAATGCATCAACAACCTTGTTAGCATTTCCAGAAATATGTTTAATGAAAAAAGTGAAATTTTTCATAAACTCTATCCCCTTGGTATGTCTCTAGCTTAAATTCTCTTGCCTGGTTATGAATTTCAAATCTTGATTGTCACTATACAAAACAAACTCCTTTGGTACGAGATAGTGCCTCCATTTCTTCAAGGCTTGAATTATGGAATATAATTCTTTTTCGTATGTGGAGTATTTCTTTTTAGCTTCATTCAGCTTCTCACTGAAGTATGCAACAAGTCTATTGTCTTAACTTAAGACTGTTCCAATTGCAACCCCACTCGCATCGCATCTTACTTGAAATGTCTTCCCGAAATCCGATAAAACTAGAATCGGTTGTTCTGTTATTTTCTCCTTCAATATGTTGAAGCTCCTCTCAACCTCTTCTATCCATTTGAAAGACATGTGTATTTTATTCACTGTATCCATCATTTGAGCTCTAACCCCATTGAAATTTGTGATGAACTTCCAATAGAAACTTGTAAATCCACAGAATCTTCTTACCACAAAGATATTCTTCGGTGACAACCATTCTCTTATTTCTTTCACCTTTTTGGGATCCATCTTCAATTCATTTGAAGAAATCACAAAACCCAAATATATGAGTTTTGTCTTCATGAAAGAGGCATTTTTCAAATTAATCAACAGCTTCTCTTGTTGCAACCTCTTGAGCACTCAACACACCATAAAAACTTCTATGTCCATTTCTACTTTTTGGGTACCACTTGATCCTTTGCAATGTTTGTTTTCTCTTCAGTATGAAACTGATGCTTGCGCTTGTCTTTTATGTTTCATGTTTGAATTGTTTAAAGTCTGCTCGAACACAGAACAAATAATCATCTTAATCTTAAATGGGACTTAACAACTACTTAAGGAATCAACGGTCTAAAGATTTCCCCAATACTCTTAGGAATTTCAGCATCGGTAAAGGTTAAAGGTGATGAAAATCACTTGAGAATTTCAAAATAGTCATGCATCGATATTCATCGGCGTCGGTGGACAAAAGTCTCTCAGTTCTATAAATAAGCGTCGACAAGAATATCGCCAAAGACCGATTCATTTGGCTTCATCAAGAAAATGAAAAAGTAAGCGTCATGCAAGGAGAAAAGTGGTATCGCCAACCACTGACTCCCAAAATGTGTTCGGCAATGGAAGGTTATGAAGACGATAACCCGCCAAGAAGTTGTGCACTTGAAATTTCCCCGATCACAATCCCCAATATGATCGGCGTCAAAAGTTTTTATGAGGAGGATACTAGTATAACTATGCACAAACGTAGTATCTGATCCCCGATCTCCACCTCAGAGACACATGACGTGATGAGACATTTTAACCCTTATATTTGTTAGGTACAATGCATTTAAAATGTTAGTTAATTCATGGATTGCGCATTAGTTGCTAATTTGTGCGCAAATCAAAAGAGACCATTTAAGCATGTCAATACAATGCATCTTCCTCCACGCCTTCTCCGTCAACCAGTTAGAATTTATTTCCAGAGATCCGATGGTAGTTTATTTTGAATTGAATTCATTACTCATATTAACTGATTGATACGACGGATAGAATCTCTCCAGTTATATTCTTTTGAGTCATTGTGTATGATCCTATTCTACATGGAAATAATTTGATAAAAAATAGAAGAGAAAGGCTTACAATCCGGAGAAGATGTCCAAAGTTCAATGAGTATTAAACAACTATATTAGCAAGAATTACAGGTATGTATCCGCTTGTGGTGTTTTACACTTCGTTTTATTATTTTTTATGTCCCCACCCAATGTTGCTCTGTACAAATGTTTAAAGGACCGTTTTAATTTTAGGAGTAATGCCTTCGGAGAAACCCTCCACCAGGAAATCCCTAAGAGCACCAAAGCTTCAAGAACTGGAAGCAAGAGAGGGCTCCTCCCCAGTAGTTTCAAGACAATTAGAATTTTCTCCCAAGTCAATGCCTGTCATTAAGACAAACACCAAGAAGGTCTTCGTCCAACCCCTGGCCTTCGGAGAGACAGAGGCAAACATTGGGGCCAAAACAACATTTCCTCGCTCAGAATAATTGTTTAAGAAAATCAAGAAGGAAGAACCCCTCGAGTATACCCCGCACAACGATCCTAATACAAGGAAGCTTGATGATGATGTCCTCCCAAATATCCATAGGGATTATATGCACATGGTCACAAGATGAAATATGATGTTTCCTTGCATTCAGCTCCTAAATTGGTTCATTGACCACACAGATGCACAAAAATGTTTCATTAATGAAGATAATAGTGGATGCATCAAGGTTTTCTTGCCATCAGAGGTTCAAAGTTACTACAAGCTCAGGGATCTGGAAGAAAAGTTGAGCATTGATTTCATTGTGAGTTTCTATGCAGCACATGATACCAGCAAAATCATGGCATCATGGTGGAGGGAGGACAAAAAATTCACGAATCGGACTTCCGGCTAGTATCCAATGGCCAATCTAAGGGAACCATACATATAACTGATGGATATTCTCTCTTGGTTGCATGGGGAGAAATATTGCTCCCAATTTTTAGAGGCTTGGATGCCTCTACCTTATACAGTGACCATTTTAGGTATGGCCTTCAATTGTGGTGAAATCATCTCCAAGCAGCTGAGAACTTTCATAAGACAAGCCCAGGTGTTGAAAGAGGGAGAAAACCCCTCCTTCTACATGGCCTCATATCTGTTGGACATCATATGCACTTGGAACATTTTCTCTGGAATGAGCCTAAACTGGCACTCCTCAGAGCTCCTAGACCATGTATACTTCAACATCTTATGGGAAAACAGGTACAAAACATCTGATTCTTTTATCTGTGATCTGTTTATTGCACGCATGTATTATTTGTTAGTCAATAAAGAGTGCCCAAGGCTGTCAGAGGAAGAAAAAAAAGTTATATCGAAAGTATGTCACTGGTATCTAGATGAATGCAAGACCTTCATCAGGGTTTTCGACACCACAGGGGCATCCCATTTTTTACCCATATATGTTCCCTATTGAATACTGTTATGGGTAATTTGCTATCAGACCATTATGCAAGGATACAATGCCACTTTAGTAAAGGACAAGAAGTGGGCCTTCATACCTTATGGGTTTCATATTGGATTCTAAATGGTCAAAGACACCGCGCATGCTAAGCAAGAAGGGTGAATTCAATTACAATTTCGGTTCCAACTGGCCAATTTCACAAACACGATCCCAAGGGCTTGGTCCTACAACACACATCACATGTATCATCCTATTGGTCTTATGCCCATGACCGATTTTAAGATGAAATTTTCATTGAAAATAGTCAAGACTCAAATGAGGTGGCGGTAAGGAGGGTTGATCCTTGAACAACCAGGTCCAAAGCTATGATTTGGGAAGAGAAAGTGACATCTTTGGAGAAGACAACTCAAGAAATTCTGAGGACCCGGGAAGGAATAGTAGTATCTGAATTGGGCAAAGCAATAGGCAATCCTCAAGAAGGCATCAAAGCGACAAGGGTTTATCAGGAATCCCTGGTACAAATCAGGGATTCCCCTAGAATTCAAGTTGCACAAGGGATGGGTGAAATTTTGTTGCAGCAAAGCCAGTTGCTAATCAAACGGATGCAGGAAAATCTCGACTTCATCATCACGCCTAGGCTTCCAACTAGCATCTGATAAGGAAGCCCAACGAAGTCAACCAGTCTCGATTCCACAAACCTTGGGAACACCAACGGGTTAGGAAACCCTGAATCCACAACATCACTGGTCAATTCCCTGGTGGGTAGGACAACTCAACTAGAGACAGGTCGGGTGTCAATAGAAACACAAGTGCCTAATCCACTGAGAAAGATTATACATATATATAGTGACGATGAGAGCCTAGACCCATATCACAACACCCATGTGCGTGTCCAAGAGGACAAAGGTCTCGAGAAAACTTCTTCCCCTAAGCCCAAAGTTGAAGACAAGGAGGTCTTGCAAAAGGAAATAGAAGCCGAAAGCGGCCTCGATGTGAAGGAACCCAATGAATTAAAAACCAAAGCGGATCTGAGTGACAAGCCCAAACTAGAGAAGACAAAGAAATAATCCCCACAAAGAGAAATTAGCAGTTATGCAACTGACAAGAAAGTAAGTAGCAAGTCTGTACCCGACACCTCTATTTTTCCAAATACCCAGATCCCTGATGAGTGACAGGTATAGGTCAGACCCACGAGGCACATCGAGGAAGTTCAAGAGCTCAACCTTGAACAAATATACACCACCAGTAGCCTGGGAAATAGGATCACATGGGATGATCAACAGATACCAGAGCTAGTAGACGAGGTAGCAGATATCTATGCGATCTCCTACGATCAAAAGAGAAAGGAGATTGTTTAAAGGACTATAAATAAAAGAAGGATCATGTTGGATCACTCCATCTTGGTTACTACAGAGGAAAACTTGATAAACACAATAGATGCCTGGACATCCAAATTGATCGGCATGGGAAAGGCCATCTTTGACACCACCTTGGATAGATCTAGGAGAGATGAAAAGGAACTAGACACCACCCTAAAGGAGCTTGAACAGTTGCACCACCTAGAAGAATACTCTAAAGGCGCCACATAGACCATTATGTATTTGAAAGGTGAATTCAGAGGAGTTTACAATGAGTTCAAGAAGGAAAGACACCTACTAAACATGAACGTAGCTAAGTTACGGGAGGAAACTCTCATGGATCTCACGACATGGAAGGAGATGGAGCGATGGTATGAAAGGGTGGAACAAGCAGTAGAAATATTCGAGTACATTGAGGCAGTCCAGTAGAGTCGAGAGAAGGAAGAACATGGCATTCAAATGGTGGGAAAAAGTAGTCTTAATTGCATGAAGTGAGCAGCCAAGTACTGGGATAAGATGTCTCGGGACCCATACTGAGAAATCCAAGAGAAATGGACCAAATTCAGGATGCAATGGGATAAAATTAATAAAGCAATGAAGGATGTAGGGATCCCCAAGTTCGACACCCCCGATAAATTTATCAACCTAAGTGACGTGGTCAAGTTGCATGCTGAACAAGAATCGCTATGGACTGAAGAGTTTGCAAAGATAATCGATGTGAGGCCAGTGAAAGTGAAACAATTCGAAGAACATCCTATCAGAGCCTGAACCATGCTACAACAGCTGAACTCTAGTTTAGTAAAGTATTGGGTGCATGCAGTGGACATTAGGGGAATATATGTAGCTCTGATGGAAGAACAAAAATTTCCATGGGCGCAAACTTGTGAATAAATGTTTATCAACTGGTTTGAATATGAGAGAAGCCACCCTTTCCAAGAAATATCTCAGGTTGACTGTTAAAGAAACTGTTAGAAAATAACTCCACGTGTCGATTGTTTCTTTGCTAAAAATTCACTTAGCCGTTAAATTTAGTTAAACTTTATATTATAAATAAAGGCATTGACCAATTAGTTGGAGGTCGATGGTTGTTGTAAGAACTCTTTATTTTTGGTTGTTAAGAATTATTTTTAGACTTCTATGAATTGAGAAGTCCTTTTGGACCAAAGACAAGCTATTTTCATCAAATGCATGTGATTGGACTTGGAGAAGAACTACTTCCTATCCTGTTGCATGAATGATGCAGTAATGAGTAAGAGAAATTAATTATGTTGTCAATTTATCTGGTGCAATGTCTTGATGTTTGTTTCTTTAATGATGAAGATAAATCATTGTGTTATTATGTGATGAACGATTATGGTAGATGAATCATTTTTCTTACCATTATCTTATTACATATGTGTTTTATTTCTGATAATTAGTTTCTCAGACAAAAATTGGATTCTCACATGGTTAATGTATTAGTACTAGGCCTATGGTATAGAATCATTGTTTGCATGTTTGAGTAGCGGGTTATCCCAAGCTCAGCCTCTTCCCCAATAGTTAAAAATTAAACCTGTTTGTTTTCAAGTTGGTTTATACTGGCCTGCATCTCTCATACCATCCCCACCTAAGGTAAAATCTAGAAGCAAACAGTCCTAACTGAAGGAAGATCCTTCACAAGAAAACACAAAGCCCATCGATAAATTGGTTGGATCGCACAATCTGGAGAACCATTCCATTTTCAAACGTTGCAAAGTCTAATTGGGCCTCTGTGGCAGGTTTGGTTCCTACTGTTGATTCAAGGGATTTAAGACCCATCAACAGAATTGGCGCTAGAATTAGTTCCTGAGAATGAATGCTTGAATATATATTTTACATATCATTTCAAACAACCAACAAATTCGTAACGACCCACATGCATGGTTAGTCATTCAACACACAAACCACACATGTTGAGTACTCCTGAAGTGGGTAACTCACCTCAGCCCGAGGAAGAACCTTTTCACCCTGAAATACCTTATGCCCTTCCTCATGAGGAAGTAAATCAATTCAGGAGAATCAAAAGAGCCTACGCCTGGTAGATCGGTGTGTTGTCCTTAGCTCCCATACTCCCTCGAAGAAAAAAACAATTAAGACTAGTGGTTAGATCTCCCAACAAGGTTTTCATACACTCTTTATAGGATTAATAGATTCCTCAATTACTGAAATCCAAGAGCCTCTTGATTTGATACCCAAAATGCCATCTAGTGACATCTTCAAGCCAAACGACTTTTCAGAAGAAGAAGAGATCGAATCGGATTCTGAAGATATGGAAGGAAATAATAACCATGAGGAAGGAGGGTAGATCCCTCTTTAAAACAACCAACCTTGGTTGGCTAGAGACGTCGTGGCCATCCCTGGACAAGTACATAATCTTCCCTGACACCCGGAGAAGCTACTTCCCAAGTACGACCCCGAAACTTCAGGTTTACCTGAAGATCATATCAAGAAGTTCATACTTGCAATCAAACTTATGAATGTTCAACATGAATTCGTATTCTACATACTTTTCCCCTACATGTTTGAAAATTCATCTTCCATGTGGTATTTTAATTTTCTAGTAGGATCTATAACCAGTTGGACTAAGTTCAAGAAAGATTTTCTAGATAAATGCATGGAAGAAACTACTATGAGAGATTTGATGGCTGAGTTATTCATAACCACCATGAATCTGAAAGAGAGGTTCAAAAATTTCAATCAGAGATTCATGACCGTCTTAAACAAGTTCTATCCCGCAGCAAAACCAACTCAAGAGTTATAAATTGAGGCTTATGATAACGCACTCCTAGCTTCTATTTCTATGTTTGTAAAAAGATCCGCTAAGCAAATCCTGGCGGGAAATTTTGAAGAGGCCAAGATAATAGAATTACATATGAAAGGATGTAAAGAAGGTTAGGCCTCTCTAGTAAAAAAATAAACCCAACCCCCTCCCAGGAGATGACTCCTTTTGACTAGACCGTCGAGGAAACCGATTGAACAAACTCCCGACAAGGGTAATGGAGATATAGAAGATCTACAACGCATGGTTAAGAAATTATCAAATGTGATCATAGACATGAAGAGAAGCACAGAAGGGTGAAACCAAGGCCAAAGTCCCTATAAGCCTTTCTTTAAAAGAAACCTGCCTTTCAAGATAATTGAACCTCCCCCAAGCAACTTAAATATTGATCTAGGGAATGTCACGTCTGATTCTTTATTCACTTATTATCAGGAAAACCACTATGAAGGAGACTTCCCTCAATGGGCACATGCCATGAATTTGATGACCAATCAGTTTCTATATGAAGTCTCCCTAACCAAACAATCAAGAAGTTTGGTTATGAATATTGCTGACCAGGAAGAGATTGACCCACCATGAGATATAGAAATGCTGATATGGGATCCTGATCTGATCATTCCTTCCAACAATCTATTTGAGTCTTTGGAAAAAAACATGAAATTTTTGGTGATATAGACATGCAATAAAGGTCCGCCTGGCTAGAAAGACGTTGATGCCACCCAGGCCTCAAAAATTAAGTTAATGCTCGATCGACCAAAAACATCCTTTTCTCTCGGTAAAAATACTATACACATTCATACCCAAGAATATCCCAAACTAGATTACAACATAGTCAAATATTTGAAGAAGCTAAAAGGCAATATATCGGTTATGGACATATGCAGGATTCCTGAGTAGAAGGACTTTCTGTTACAAGCTTTGAATTCAGTAGAAAAACCGATGGCAGGTAATGGTCCAGAAAGAAACATGTCTCCCACATATCTAGTGGGAAAACCAACTGTGAACACTTATTTGGGAGATATAAAGGAAAATCCCTTTGTCCCACATTTCCTCTTAACGTTCGATATATTCAATAGAAACCTTCATAACGTTTTGGTATATTCTGGAGCATCTTCCAACATTATGCCCTTGTCTATTTGCAAAAAATTAAACACCATACCTCTCAAAAGTGATAAGCATGTCATACGACTAGACAGGACCCATGTCAAGGTCATAGGATAACTCAAATATGTGATGATCAGAATATCAACACACTCCACATTCATGCAAGTGATTGACATCATCGTAGTAGATATCCCAGAGGAATATGGGCTATTGTTGAGTCAAGAGATTAACGTAAAAAACTAAATGGGTACTTCAGTACAGACTGGGCACACCTTTGGCTACCACTGAAGGGATACAATAACATGATCATACTAAATAGGGAGACATATCTGAAACATACAATCACTGATCTAGAAACCCTGAATGAACCATCATCCAAAGATTTCCCCATACTCGACAATTGTTCCTGCAAATCCTACTTCAGAAAACTTGCTCCTACCTTGTCTGATGTTCCTCTTACCCAAAACTCTGAAATAGTTTTTCAAGAGAAATCGTCGATACCAACAGGAGACACCCTCTTCTTTCAAAACCTTGTGCTAGAGCTTGCGGAACAAAATATTGGAGAGCAAGAAACTAATAAGGAAAAAGAAAGGAGAGATTGTCGTTCACAAATTTGGACCCTCTATTTTGATGGATCTAAATTGCAAGAAGTGTTAGGATCAGGGTGAATCCTCGTCGATCATAAAGGTAAACATCATTTCTTGTCCTACAAACTAGAATTCAAATGTACCAACAACACCGCTAAATATGAAGCTCTAGTACAAGGATTAAAGAAAGCCATAGATTTGGATGTCAAAGAATTAAAAGTTTTCGGAGACTCTGAAATCATTGTTAGACAAGTAATAAATACTATACATTGCAATTCTCATCACCTAAAGAACTATCAACAAGAGGTGAATAGGTTAATAGATCACTTTGAGGCTTTCAATATCACTATGATCCCCAGAGAAAAAAATATTCTTGATGACTCCTTGGCTACAATCGCTTCCAGGTAGTCTCCTTTAGAGGATTATGAAGCCTCCCAATTCACTGTGGAGCCTCTCTACAAACTGTTGGTGCCCAATAACATTCCCAATTGGAAAGTATTTGAATGACATGAAAAAATCATAAACTTCTTAACCAACCAATACAATTTCAAATATCTTGCTATTGACGATGAATAATTCCAAGAGAAATCAACAAAAACCAATCCTCGGATAGGACAAACTATGGATAAATCAAAGCCTCACACAATCCCGAAAGGGATAGCTAATATAGAAAAAAAATTTGATCTAAAAGAGTGATTTAAGGGACCTAAAAATGAAAAGACTGGTAGCTCTTGTCCCCTGCATGAAACTATAAATCTTGGGACCCCAGAAAACCCAAAGAATGTGAATCTTGGCAAGACTATATCTAAGGAAGAAAGAAAATCCTACCTCAAATTATTCAGACAATACCAGGATGTCTTCAAGTGGCCCTATAGGGATTTGACAATGTATGATACCCACATCATTCAACACACCATCCCGTTAAAACCCGAAGTGAAACCTTTCCAACAGAAGCTCCAAAAGTATCACCTATCCATGGAACCTCTCATGTATCAGGAAATAAAGAAGATTTTAGATTCCAAGATCATTTTCCAGGTTAGACATTCTTCCTGGGTAGTAAATCTTGTTCCAGTGAGGAAAACGTTGGGAGAGATCTGCCTATGCGTAGATTTTAGGAACCTCAACAGAGCTTTAGAAAAACACAATTACCCAGTACCTCCGATGGAAAAACTACTTTAAACTGTGTCTGGCTCAGATATATTCTCTCTACTAGATGGTTTCTCAGGTTACAACCAAGTAATGGTTTTAGAGGAAGATCATTTAAAAACCACCTTTCGAACCAAATGGGGAACCTTCGCTTATAAGTGCATGCCTTTCAGGCTAATTAATGCAGCAACAATCTTCCACAGGTCCATGGACATAGATTTTTGGGGACTAATCAATAAATGTGTGGTAGTGTATTTAGATGGCGTAATAATGTATTCGATGAATAGAGAAGAGAACATCCAACACTTAACTTAGATTTTCGAGAAGTGTAGGAAATATGGTATATCCTTAAACCCTAAGAAAACTATTTTTGGTGTCGAGGAAGGTAAGTTGTTAGGTCACATTATATCTCAAGGAGGGATTTGCATAGACCCGGAAAGGGTTAAGGCCATATCTCAACTTCCATTACCCCAAAACAAGAAAGCTATGCCGTCCTTTTTCAAAAAAATCAATTTTGTGAGGAAGTTCACTCCCGACTTTGCAGAAATCATCAAACCCTTACAAAAGATGATTTGCAAAGATGTTGAATTTAAGTGGGATGATGAGAGAAAATATGCCTTCAAAAATATCAAAGATACCATATCCCGGGCCCTGGTGTTGCAAAGTCTTGATTTCAATAGAGACTTTTCCCTTTATACTTTCTCCTCCGACCAGTTGTTAGCTGCAGTTTTGACTCAGAAGGGTGATGACAACAATGAAGCCCTGATGTCATTTATGAGTACTAATCTTCAAGGAGCTCAGCTCAATTATCCTGCTATAGACAAATAGGCCTATGCAGTTTATAAGGCAATAAAGCATTTCATGTCTTACATCCTCAAGAATCACACTAAAGTAATTGGGTTGCACCCTGCAGTCTGATCCTTGTTTACCCAACAAGAAATGGGGGAAAGAAGAGGGAACTGGATATCAGAAATTTGATCTAGATATAAAACCTGCCAAACTAGTAAAATGACAAGGGTTATGAAAGCTTACATTCGAAGCCCAGGATCAAGTAAATGAATATTTTGGATGGGAGAATGAAATGGTACTATGGTGTAGTGAATTAGCATACATCTCCCTAGGACAAGACTCTTAGTATAAGGATTTAAATTATCTTCTATATCACGAGACTTGTCCCGAAAGCCTCAACCCTAGGGAAAGGAGAGCCCTCAGATTAAAGTCTTTACAATACCACCTTATAAATTTGGTTCTCATCCGGATCAATTATGATGGGGTACTATTAAGATGTCTCGAACGTGGAGACGCCGAAAAAGTGTTGAAAGAACTCCATGATGGCCCCGTCGAGGGACATTTTGAAGGAAACACCACCACTCATAAGATTATGAGAGTCGGCTATTATTGGCCCACTTTGTTCAAAGACACTCATACTTATGCTAGAAACTATAATACTTGTCAAATAAGGACTAGAAAGGAGAAGAGAGCAGCAATCCCACTCCAACCTATGACTGTCTCTAGGACTTTTGAGCAGTGGGGGTTGGATATCATAGGAGAAATTACACCTAGCTATTCAAAACTGCAGAAGTACATTCTTAATGCCACCGACTATTTCATGAAATGGGTAGAGGCCATTCCTCTGACTCGTGTAAACGATAAGGTAGTAATCCAATTCATAGAAAAACAATTGGTCACAAGGTTTGGTGTCCCTTCTATTATGGTCTTTGATAATTCAACTTAATTTTCTTCCACCCTATTGACATAGTTTTCTCTGGACAAAGAAATCATAATTAAGTACTCTACAAATTATTATACCCAAGGAAATAGTGTGGCAGAATCAACTAATAAAAACCTAGTAAGAATATTAAAGAAGATGGTTAGAGATAACCAAATAAATTGGCATAATCTACCCCATAATGCTCTATGGGATGATAGGGTCACACCCAAATAATCTATAGGAAATTCGCCATACTTTTTGGTCTACAGGCAAGAAGCCATCCTCCCAAATGGGCTATATATTCTGTCTCTTCAATTGGCCCAAGATTCCAACGAAGAACCCTCATCGGCCATGCAACAAAGAATTAACAGTCTACCCATGCTGAAAGAAGAGAGAGAAAAGGATAAGTCAAAATTCCTAGCTCACCAATAGATAGTGAAAAGATGGTTCGATAAGAATAAGGATAAAGAAAAGAACTTTGAAGTAGGAGACTTAGTCCTGAAGTGGGATAGAGAAAATGAACCAAAAGGGAAACATTCTGAGTTTCAAAATCTATGGCTTGGACCTTTCTAGGTGGATGAGAAGATCGGGGCAGGCACTTATAGGTTACAGAATCTGAAAGGGGAACCTGATGCCCTCCCAGTAAATGGCCAAGCCCTAAAACAATACTTCCAATAAAATATGAAAATAAATAAATAAATAATAATAATAATAAAAT
>JZKD02S2216067.1:94917-114697 GCA_000966675.3 Picea glauca | reverse complement strand
TCAACACAAGGATTTTTCTTTTTCCCAGTGAATCACCATTTGTTGAGAACTCAACACACCCTAAAAACATTTATGTCCATTTCTACTTTTTGGGTACCACTTGATCCTTTGCACTATCTATTTTCACTTCAGTATGAAACTGATGCCTGCGCTTATCTTTTATGTTTCATGTTTGAATTGTTTAAATTATTCTCTAACACACAACAAAGAATCATATTAAATTTAAATGGGACTTAAAAACTACTTAAGGAATCTACAGTCTAAATATTTCCCCAAAACGCTTAGGAATTTTGGCATCGGTAAAGGTTAAAGGTGACGAAAATATCTTAAGAAGTTCAAAATAGTCACACTCTGATATTCATCAGCGTTGATGGAAAAAAGTCTCTCTTTTTTGTGAATAATCTTCGGAAGGAATATCACTGAAGACCGATTGATTCATATTCGACAAGAAAATGAAAAAGTAAGCGTCGTGCAAGGAGAAAAGTGGTATCACTGACCGCCGACTCCCAAAACGTGTTCGGCAACGAAAGGTTATGAAGATGATAAACTTCCAATAAATTACGTACTTGAACCTTCCCTTATCACCGATCCTCGATATGATCGACGTTGAAATTTTTTATTAGGAAGATACCAGTAGAAGTATGCACAAAGGTAGTAACCGATCCCATAGCTCCACGTCAGAGAGACACGATGTGATGAGACGTTTTAAACCCTATATTTTTTAGGTATGATGCATTTAAAATGTTAGTTAATTCATGGATTGGGAATTAGTTGCTAATTCGTGCATGAATCAAAAGATACCCTTTAAGCCTATCGATACAATGCATCTTCGTCCACGCCTCCACCGTCAACCAGTTAGAATTTATTCACAGAGATCTGACGGTAGTTTATTTTGAATTGCATTCATTACTCGTATTAATTTATTGAAAAGACAGATAGAATATCTCCAATTATATTCTTTCAAGTCATTGTGTAAGATCCTATTCTGCATGGCAAGGATTTCAAAACAAACAGAAGAGCAAGGCTAACAATCTGGAGAAGACGTCCAAAGTTCAGTGAGTATTAAACAACTGTATTAGCAAGCATTACAGGTATGTATCTGCTTGTGGTGTTTTACACTTCGTTTTTTTTTTTTTTTTTCCCACCCAATGTTGCTCTGTACACATGTTTAAAGGGTCGTTTTAATTGTAGGAACAATGCATCCGAAGAAACCCTCCACTAGGAAATCCCCAAGAGCGCCAAAGATGCAAGAACCAAAAGCAAGAGAGGGATCCTCCCAAGCAGTTGCAAGACAACTAGAATTTTCTCCCAAGTTGATGCCCATCATTAAGACATCCACCAAGAAGGCCTTCCTCCATCCCTCAGCCTTCAGAGACATAGAGGCAAACATTGGAGCCAAAAAAACATTTCCTTCCTAGGAATAATTGTTTAAGAAAATCAAGAAGGAAGAACCCCTCGAGTATACCCTGCACAATGATCTTGATATAAGGAAGCTCGATGATGATGTCCTCCCAAATATCCGTAGGGATTATCTGCACATGATGGCAAGCCAAAGTTTGATGTTTCCTTGCATTGATCTCCTAAAGTGGCTCATTGACCACACTAATGCGCAAAAGTGTTTGATTAATGACAATAACAGTGGATGTGGCATGGGTTTATTGCCATCAGAGGTTCAGAGTTACTACAAGCTCAGGGAGCCGAAAGAAAAGTTGAGCACTGATTTCATTGTGAGTTTCTATGTAGCACAAAATACCAGCAAAATCATGACATCATGGTGGAGGGAAGACACAAAATTCACGAAAAGGACTGTCGGCTGGTATCCAATGACCAATCTAAGAAAACCATACATATACCTAATGGCTCTTCTCTACAAGTTGCATGGGGAGAAAGATTGCTCCCAGTTTTCAGAGGCTTGGATGCCTCTAGATTATATGGTGACCATTTCAGGCACATGCATTAATTGGGGTGCCATCATCTCCAAACATCTGATCAATTTCATAAGACAAGCCCAGACGCCGAAAGAAGGAGAAACCCCCTCCTAAATTGCATCGTATTTGTTGGACATCATCTCTGCTAGGAACGTTTTCTTTGGAATGAACATGAACTGACACTCCTCGAAGCTCCTGGTCCATGTATACTTCAACATATTATGGGAAAAAAGGTATAAAAAATCATATGCTCCTATCTATGATCAGTTTATTGCAAGTATTTATTCTTTGTTTTTCAGGAAAGAGTGCCCAAGGCTGTCAGATGAAGCAAAAAAGGTTATATCTAAAGTAGTTCACTGGTATCTAGATGAGCGCAAGACCTACATCAAGGTTTTTGGTGCCATAGAGGCACCCCATTTGTTACCCATATATGTTCTCGATTGACTAGTGTTAGGGGAAATTATCTATCAGACCATTCTGGAAGGATATAATGCCACTTTAGTAAAGGACAAGAAGTGGGCATTCATACCTTATGGGTTTCATATTGGCTTCTACATGATCAAAGACATCGAGCATGCTAAGAAATAAGGGATACGTCTATTGTAATTTAGGTTCCAAACTGGCCGATTTCACAGACATGATCCCAAGCGTCTGGTCCTACAACACACATCCTAGGTATCATCCTGTTGGATTTATGCCCATGACCGGTTTGAAGATGAAATTTTCACTAAAAATGCTCAAGACTAGAATGAGGTGGTGGGAAGGAGGGTTGATGCTTGAACAACCAGGTTCAAATCTATGATTTAGGAATATCAAGCGACGTCTTTGGAGCAGACAGATTAATAAATTCTTAGGAACCGAGAAGGAACATAATCATTTGAATCGGGCAAAGAAATAGGCGATCCTCAAGAAGGCATCGATGCGGAAAGGGTTTATCAGGAATCCCCGGTACAAATTAGGGATTCCCCTGGAATTCAAGTTTCATAGGGGATGGGTGAACGTTTGTGGCAATAAAGCCAGCTGCTAATGAAGCAGATGCAGGACAATTTGGACTTCATCATCACACTTAGGCTTCCAACTAGCATCCGAGAAGGAATCCTAACGGAGTCAAGAGGCCCTGATTCCACAAACCTTGGGAACACCAATGGGTTAGGAAAACCTGAACCCACAACATCACCGGTCAATTCCCCGATGGGTGGGACAACTCAACCAGAGATAAGTCGGGGGTCGATAGAAACACAAGCGCCTAATCCCCCAAGCAAACTTATACATATATATAGTGATGAAGAGAGCCCAAAGCCATCTCATGACACCCCTGGGCGTGTCCAAGAGGAAAAATTTCCCGAGAAAACTTCTTCCCCTGAGCCCAAAGTTCAAGACAAGGAGGTCTCACAAAAGGAATCATAATTCGAAAGAGGTCTCGATACGAAGGAACCCAATGAATAAGAAACTGAAGCAGATCTGAATGACGAGCCCAAACCAAAGGAGACACAGAAAGAATCCCCGCAAAGAGAAATCAATGGTTCTGCAACCAACAAGAATGTAAGGAGAGAGTATGTACCTAACACCTCTATTTCTTACAATACTCAAATCCCCGACGAGAAAAAAGTAGAGGTCATACCCACGAGGCACAATGAGGAAGTTCAAGAGCCCAATATTGAACAAATATACACCATCAGTAGCTTGGGAAACAGGCTTACATGGGGTGATCAGAAAATACTAGAGCCAGTAGATGAGGTAGCATATATCTATGCGATCTCCTATGATCAAAAGAGAAAGGCCATTGTTCAAAGGACTGCAAAGAAAAGAAGGATCATGTTGGATCACTCCATCTTTGTTACTACAGAGGAAAAATTCATCAACACAGCAGACACCTAGATGTCTGAACTGATCGACATGGGAAAGGCCCTCTCATATGCCACCTTGGATAGAGCCAGGAGAGATGAAAAGGAACTACACACCACCCTAAAGGAGCTCAAACACTTGTGCCACCTGGATGAATACTATAAAGGTGCCATGCAGATCATTGTGTATATGAAAGGTTAATTCAGAGGAGTTTAAAACAAGTTCAAGAAGGAAAGACACCTGTTAACCATGAATGTAGGTGAGTTACAAGAGGACACTCTCATGGCACTCATGACATGCAAGGAGATGGAGCAATGGTATGAAAGGGCGCAACAAGAGGTAGAAAGACTCGAGTACATTGAGGTAGTCCAGTAGGGCCGAGAGAAGGAAGAACATGTCATTTAGAAGGTGGGAAAAAGTAGTATTAATCGTATGAAGCGATCAACCGAGTACTAGGCTCAGATGTCTCGAGATGCACACCGATAAATCCAAGAGAAATGTACCAAATGAAATAAGCACTGTGATAAAATTAATAAAGTAATGAAGGATGTTGAGCTCCCCGAGTTCGGCACCCCCAATAAATATATTGACCTGAGTGACATGGTCAAGTTGCTTGCCAAACAACACTTGCTATTGACTGAAGATTTTGCAAATATAACCTATGCAAGGCCAAGACAAGTGCAACAATTCGCAGAACATCTGATCAGAGCCCGAACCATGCTACAACAGTTGAAATCTAGTTTAGTAAATTACCAGGTGCATGCAGTGGACATCAAGGGAATATATGCATCTCCGATGGAACAACATAGATTTCCATGGGCCCAAACTTGTGAAGAATTGTTTATCAGCTAGTCTGAATATGAGAGAAGTCACCCTTTCCAAGAAATATCTTGGGTTGACTGTTAAAGAAACTATTAGAAGATAACACCATGTGATGATTTTTTCTTTTCTTAAACTACACTTAGCCATTAAATTTAGTTAAACTTATATTACAAATAAAGACATCGACTTAGAGGTCAATGGTTGTTGTAAGAACTCTTTCTTTTTGGTTGTTAAAAATTATTTTGAGACTGCCATGAATTGAGAAGTCCTTCTGGACCAAAGACAAGATATTTTCATCAAATGCATGTGATTGGACTTGGAGAAGAACTACTTCCTATCCTATTTCATGAATGATGCAGTAATGAGTAAGAGCAATTAATTATGTTGTCAAGTTATCTGGTGCAATGTCTTGATGTTCTTTTCTTTAATGATGAAGATAAATCATTTTGTTATTATGTGATGATTGGTTATGGTAGATGAATTATTTTTCTTTCCATTATCTTATTAGATATGTTTTTTCTTTCTGATAATTAGTTTCTCAGACAGTAATTGGATTCTCACATGGTTAATGTACTAGTACTAGGCCTGTGGTATAGAATCATTGTCTGCATGTTTGAGCAACAGGTTATCACAAGCTCAACCTCTTCCCCAGTAGTTAAAACTTAAACCTATTTGTTTTCAAGTTGGTTTATATTGGCTGGCATCTCTCATACGAGCCCCACCCAAGAAAAAATATAGAAGCAAATAGTCCTAAATGAAGGAAGAGCCTTCACAAGAAAACACAAATCCCATCGATAAATTGGTCAGATCTCATGATCTAGAGAGCCATTCCATTTTCAAATGTTGCAGATTCTAATTGGGCCTCGGTGGCAGGCTTGGTTCCTACTGTTGAGTCAAGGGATTTAATACCTATCAACACAACCTCATCATCACTAATGCCAAAAGCCTCAAATGATCCTCCTTAGTCCTGCTAAATACCAGTATTTCATCCAGATATACAATAAAAAACTTACCAATTAAATATTTTAACACTTCATTCATCAGCCTCATAAAAGTACTTAGGGAGTTTGTTAATCCAAACGACATAAAAATCTATTCATATAACCCCTCATTTGTTTTGAATGTTTTTTTCCATTCATCACCTTCCCTCATTCTTATCTAATGATATCCACTTTTCAAATATATGTTTGAAAAATAGTTATCTTCACTCAAGAAATCGATCAAATAAACCATCCTTGGTAGAGAAAATATGTATTTGATGGTGATATTGTTTATGGCCCTTGATTCTGTACACATTATCCATCCTCCATCTTTCTTTGGACTTATTACTTTTGGTATTGCACATAGACTCAAGATTTCTCTAACCAATCATTTATCTAATAGATCTTGAACTTGTCTCTTAACCACCTCATTCTCTTGAGGTTTCAACCTGTACATTGCTTTATTCGGAAAGCTCACTCCTGGTATCAATTCAATGTGATGGTTGATACTCTTGATGGGTGGAAATGATTTTGGAAACTCATCCACTACAATGTCAACAAAATTATCTAACAGGTCCTGAACTTCCATGGGAAAATGTTCCATTGAAGTACTGGTAAGGATAACCCTCATCTTCCTCACTACATGAAACTACATCTCCTAGTCCTTCTTTACTTCATTCAGGAGTTCCTTCCCACTCATGAGAAGAATTATCACATTGGCTTCACCTTTCACCTGCTTTTTCTCAATTGGCAACAACATGTGTGTCCTACCATTATTTTCTAAGGTGTATGTATTCTTCCTCCCATCATGAATAAAATTCATGTAATACTTCCATGGTCTTCCCAACAAAACATGGTAGACATTGATGGGAATCACATCACATAGAATGTCATCTCTATATCCTCTTATTTTAAATTCAACCAGGCATTGTTGAGTGACTATTACTTGATGAAATTTTTGCATCCATGAGACCTTATAGGGTGTCGTATTTGCAGTTGTATCTAGATATATCTTCTCCACCATCTCCATGGATACTAGGTTGTCAGTGCTTCCACTGTCAATTATTACCTTGAAAAACCTATCCTTTGTTTTGCAAGATGTCTTGAACAAATTGTTCCTTTGTGCTAGTTTCTCAGCTTCTAGCTCTTGCTTCAAAATAACCTTCTTCATCATCAAGGATTTCCCATCTTCTGCACCTTCTACCTCAAAATCTGGCTTCTGCACTTCTGAAATGTGAGCTTCACATCCTTTATTCCTCTCGAGACAATCCCAAGACATATTTCTTATTTCTCCATAGGTGTAACACCTCACTTCTCCTCCTCTGCCTCTTCCTCTTCCTCTGGGAAAATAATTTCTACCACCACTCTACCTTCCTTGGGAACCTCCTTCTCTCTTAGAGTGAATATGTGGTTTCTCTGCCTTGTCTTTGGGCTTCAGTGCTTTCTCCTCGGAAACTCCTTTGCCTCTATTCGAGCTTCAAACTCTATTTTGTTGACTCTGTTTCCTGGCCAACTTCTCTTCTGCTTTCAGTTCAATTTGATATGCATCCTCCACTGTCCTAACTGTCATCAAATTGATTTTGTCCTAGATATCATACCTTAGGAAATTAATGTATCTGGAAACTTTCTCTATGTCCCTCTCTCTCTGTGCAACTCTAATGTTCAATTTCTTAAACTCTTTTGTGTAATATTTCACAGTCAATATTCTCTATCTCAGGTTCTTCATCCTCATGAACTGACTTATCTAGTAATCCTTGGGCATGAATTTTTCCTTCAACTTGGCTACCATTCGATCCCAACTCTTGATTTTTCATTTTCCCTTGCTCCTTCTATTGGCCTACAGTTCATCCCACCATAGTGTTGCATGTCCTTTAAACCTAGTGACAACATGTCTTACCTTTTTCTCTTCTTCAACATCCTCATAGTTGAAATACTTGTCCATTGCTCGTATCCAATCAAGAAATTCTTCCGTGTCTAAATTTCCTTCATAAATAGGGATGCCAATCTTTGCTCTGGCTCCCAATTTGACAACCTCTTTTAGTAAGCATTCTTCAGTAGCATCCTTAGCTACAACTTCCTCAATTTCTGCCTCACTGATGTCGCCAACATCAGGTTCTTTCCTTTGTGTTGTCTCCATGGAATCCAACCTCACATGTAATTATCTCATCTCCCTTTCTATAGCTCTGTTGGATATAGGCAGATCAACATGTCTTCTAGGTGGCATTGTGTTGATGCCTATGATACCCCTCATCGATATAAATTTATCCCTATAGAAGTCAATTATGTACTCTCTCTAATACCACTCTCGATGCAGACCCCCTTCCCTCCAAAGGGATGCTCGACCTCCTAGTCTTGGATTGTTTAAATACTGATTCAAAGCGACTCTTTTGGCCCCTTTTTCCTCCTGGTGGCCTCGGATATGACCGCGAGTCTATCGCTTCACAATTTGGGCTTCAGGGATATCCCAAACTCTCCCTTCTCTTATTCTCGAAATATGTTGTTCTGAATCTCTGAACTCTTGCCACACGTATCCTAAGATTCATTGAACCCACAAGGGTTTGTGTTTCGTGAATTCACGTAACTCTAAGTCTCTCGCTCTGAACTTCTTGAATTATGACTCCCAAAATCCTTAATCTACTGCCACATACTCCTCTCATGATCAACGATTGATATTGTATCATGATTCTGTCTTTGTCAATTCTTCAAACTTTCTAAACTCTGAAGTACTGAACACCTTACGGATATCCTCCACTTAGCTTTTCCAGATCCGATGGTATGGGATCATTCATCTCCTCTTGAAATGAATCTTGTCCACTAACTTCAGTGAAGACTCCAAGGACTTCTATCCTTGAAGAATTTCCACCGCTCTCACTCTTGAGCTTTACTTATTCTAGCTTCTCTCATTCCTCTGAACACCTTCAACACTTAGTTGGAGTTTTGATCTATGCACACCTTTCAACATATTATCTTCCATGAATTAACTTCTCCTTGTGGATGGATTCACATTCCTTATAGAAATTCTTCAACCCCTTCTATCTCTTGTGATTGGAATCACATTACCTCTCTTGATATTTCGAGTCTGAAAAATCTGTCACGCACTCCTTTTGGACATCAATGTACTCCTTGCAAACATAATTTTTGTTATCCCTCCTAAGATTTTGAGTCGAAACAAACTCAGTCACCCACTCCTTGCAGACAGTATGCACGCCTTGCACTCACTCAATGTTAAAACTCCTTGTTTGATGTTGCATAGATGTAGGAAATTTCATATTTCTTTGAACTTGAAGTGATTTTTTTATGCATCGTTTCGTATGTCGTTGGGCCATGTAGTATGTAAATAGGGACTATTGGTTGATCATGCAAAGATTGTTGTAATTGTTGATTTTACACCACCTACTTTAGTGTGGTAGTTACATACAACATTGGGTCATACAGGGTACTAAAGGAATTTTATTAGGGGATATGTGCATATCACAACTCCATTGGAAAATTTGTTGAAGAAGGAGGTGAAATTTCAATGGAATGAGTAATGTCAGAAGAGTTTGGATACTTTGAAGGATAAGTTAGTTATCACATTCATTTTGATATTTATAGATTGGAATAAGGAATTCCATGTTCATGTGGATGCATAGTATTTAGAATTAGGCACAATTCTAACACAACCAGGAGAAGGGGATTTAGATAACCACATTGCATTTTCCAATAGGAAATTGTTAACTAAAGAAAAAAAATATACTACTATAGAATGTGAAGGATTGGCAATGGCATATGCACCGCACAATTTTAGACATTATCTAATGGGTTTATATTTTAAAATGTACATAGATAATTATTCGTTGAGATACTTGGTCAATAATCCAATGTTTGGGGGGAATATCTGCAGATGGTTTTTACTATTCCAGGAGTATGAATTTGAAGTAATTTTTAAACCAGGAAAGTTAAACTCAAGATCAAATCATGTGTTGCACATACTACTAGGGGAAGATACAAGAAACTTGAACGAAAATTTAACATATGTGCACTTATTTACAGTACATAGGGTTGATGACTAATTTTCATATATAGTCCAGTTCTTGAGTACAAAAATAGCCCCACCCAATTTTACAGTTTCGTAGAAGAAGCGGTTAGGAAACAAACTATCAACTAATAGCAAGAAATTTGTCTAAGTTGGACAGATATGATATTCTACAACAATGTGTATTAGAGCACAAAATACATATGATATTGTCAAAGGAACATGATGGATTTGCAGGAGGACACTATGTAGGGAAAGGAATATCTTAGAATATTTTTTGCATGGGACTTTGGTGGCCCACCCTACATAAGGATGCTAAGGAATTATTTCAAACTTGTGATTTTTGTTAGAGAATTGGTAATCCATCCACGAGAAATAATATTCATTTAGTACCACAAGTGACGTTACAAGCTTTCGATAAATCAACGATTGCTTTTTTTGGATGGGTCAATCCACCAGTGAAAAGGCCAGGAGAGAGATACATCATCACTATGCCAAATTAATTTATTAGATGGGATGAAGTAGAACCTGTCATAGATTGAAACAATTTTTTTTTTTGAGAATGTGGTGACAAGGTTTGGATATCCACGAGTCCTTATGAGTGATCAGGGAACTCATTTTTTGAAAAATACAATTGTTGCATTCAGAGAGGCTTTTCAGGTTCATCACCATAAAATTACACCTTACCATCCTTAGGCAAATGGAATAATGGAAGCATTCAATGAGATCATAGAGAACACGTTAACAAAGGCATGCAATGTAAGTTGATATGACTAGGACTTGATAATTCCAATATTTCTATGGGAATATAGGACTACAAGTAAGAATTTGCGAGGAAATATGCCATTCATATTAATATATGGACATGACAAAGTTATGTCTATGTAATTCATTGTGTCAAGTCTACACATTACTGCATTGAAAGAGCTTATTGATTCGGGTGCAATAGAAAGAATATTGTCAAATCTAGTAGAACTGGAGGAATACCATTTTGTTGTAGGACTGCATCAACAAATTAAGAAATCACACGAGAAATCTTGGCATGATAAACACATTAAACAAAAGAATTTCCAGACAAGAGACCTAATTCTTCTCTATGACAACAAGTTTTTCCATCACCTTGGAAACTTCCAAATGCATTGGTTGGGTGAATACATTACAATATTTGTGACATATGCATGTTTTGTTCAATTGGAGAAGTTGAAGGGAGAAGTTGTGGAAGGACTAGTAAATGGTAGTCGATTGAAACTGTACAGGGGTAGTCAGACTTCTGCACACTAGCTTGACTATGCATAATGTGTACTATAGTATTTGTGTAATAGTATTTGTATTATATAAGAAAAAATAAAATAAGGAAATAAATAAAATAGTTTTAGGCAAGAGATAGAATGTTGAGGTTATACATAAGGTATTGTTCAAACAATTAAACTAATAAGGAGATAAACCAGAAAATGTTGTAGAGATGTAGAAAGAGAAAACAATTATGAACAGGAAGGAGGATTGAATTGTGACAAATATATGCATGAATGGTAGTAAAATAATTAAATAACATACATGATGAGAAAATAATTAAAGAGAAAAAATGACAGCAAGGTAGTGGAGATGCATAGTCATAAATGAAAAATGTCAAGAGGATTTTGACATGATGGAAAATCTAGCATATGATTCACGAGAGGATACAAAGTTAATGAAGAGTTAGGGAAAGAATTGAATGTGAATGAAATCGGATTAGAATGAAAATTTAGGTATGAATAATAATGGAAACAACTATCGATAGGCTATAAAATAAGATGAGGGGTTAACAAGAAAATGTTATTGTTGTTCGAGCATTCAAAGAGATAGAAAGAGTCGAGTGAATTTGACAGAGATGAACAAGTAAGTTGCAGATGCAAGTTATTTTCCAAGAGAAATGGTGAAATCGAAGATAGGAGAAGCCTCATCACAATAAAAGAAACAATGCGCTAGGAAGACATCAATAACTGTATTCAAGGAAACCTATGAAGTGTCAACATTAGGGCCAAGTGCGGTTAAATTTCTGAAGGATTAAGTGCCACCCATGAAGCCAACATCGAAGTCGATTAATCTACCAAAGGAGCCGAAGTATGAACTTCTCAAACCAAATATACCATCAAGGGTAATCCTTAAAGGAGATATGTTAGGTGTAGTAGGAAATATGAAGTTTGAAGGCCATGACTTGGAAGACATAAAGAAGTCTCAAGAGTTAGTACCAAATAAGTACATGTGCACAAAATGTATCTCTGATTCATATGTATTTATAATAGAGCCACAAGAGTGGGCAGGAGGGCTGGAGAAAAAAACAATTTTGAATATATTAGAGATTTATCATTTTGGTAGGATCGTCGAGATCAACATCTATGTCAAGTAGTTATCGTGCTATGTCCATGGAGAATTTTTATTTTTGGATAGGACAATGTCGATCGACACTTAACTCATTTTTTGAAACACTAATTTAACATTACCGAGGGAAGATCCACTTCCATTATTCACGGATAAATGTAAGGATACAACCATGGAAGATAAGATGAAGGATAATTATGACACACATATAATATCACATGATTTGGATGTTTCAAGTATTAATGATTATACTTTCAGGTTTGCAATGTAGGTGCTAGCCTGTAAGTTGTTGAGCAAAACAAAGATCAAGTACCAGTAGGTGTAATAGTAACAACTAAGATGTGTGTTGCAGGAGTACAAATGAGCTGGAAAACATCCCTGTTAAAGTATTTCTTGATGGATTATAGGGAGGAACAAGATAAAGGAATATAATTCCATTATGCATGGATATTGATATTGATTGCATTAGTGGCTTTGAGGGAGATGAAAGATACTCAATGTTTTGGAATTGTGAAGAAACCATGTGATACGAAAAATCCTTAGATGCTTATTAATATTTAATGAATAATAAACTCTACTTGATAGTTGAAATAAAAACACATAAACAAAGTATTCCATTGAATTCCTTATGAAATTTCAATAATAGTGAGTATAAAGTTCATAAAATTATGTTTTTGAACCTCGTGGTACGCATTATGGTGCAACCTATAAGAATAATTACACTTGGGTATTTGAGACCATATTATGAAATTATGAGTGACCTTTGCCTCGGTCCACGTGCCATTAAATAGGGCCCAAGCTCATTAACCACCCTCTAGATTCCATGGCTCAACTTAAATATTCATTTGGAGGCCTTTCTAAGAAAATATGCACCTTTGGTGCGATGCTGGTTAAGTTGTTGGCATGTGATATAGTAGGTCATGGGGTCAAAACCCATCGACCACACTATATATAGTGTTTTGGTTAATGATATATGTGATATCGTTATAACCATATAATAATATATGGTAGCATATAGTTTAAAACTTCTACAAAATGTGGGCGATGGTTATATTACATATAATGTGACCAGCCTCTGGGGGGCTGCTCAATTGGCAATTGCCGTGAAAATGAATTTACATGAGGTTCCGAGTTCAAATCCCCCCAACTTACATTGTGTGTGTCATAAGGGGCATCGCGGGAACACCGGGAGGTGATAGTGGTATCAGTTGTATAACATAGGTACATGTCTAACTAGTTATTTATTCATCCAGACATAATATATATATATATATATATATATATATATATATATATATATATATATATATATATATATATATATATATATATATATATATATAATGTGACCAATTACAATGGGTCAAGGGCTAGATCCTCACCCCTTTCTTCCACTAATTATGCACCATAACAACTTTAAATAAATGTGCACCCATAAATAGTTAAGAACCAATGTTATATTATGATGGTTAGGTCACTGGTTTGGTTTGTCAAAGGCTTGGGTTCATTCCTCCGTGATCCAAAAATATTTTAACAAAACTTACCCATTAAGGACTAATGGGAAGCTACCACATGGTAGCCTCTCATGGTTAGATTCGTACTATAACAGATCTCCCTAGATCCACCTGGATCTAGAACAAAACAGGACAAAACATGATGCTTTCCTTAAGTTTTAAGTATTGAATTTACTAACTAAAGAGGGATGAATGAAATACCGTTTAAATGTCGCTTCCTCTCGCCATCGCCATCCTAGATCTATTCCAATGCTCATACAATGATGATCCTACAAAATAACGCAACCAACCAAAGTGATAGTAATAGAATAAACTCAAGATAAACCTATGTATGTGATCAAGGAATCATACAATAAAACACAACAAGATTTATAGGAAAGAATCATATTACTGTATCATATTAAATGTGAAAGAGAGATTACAACGATGGACTTGATGTCGTATGGTCCCTTCCAATTGTCCTTCATTCCACACACACTTTCACTCCAATAATTCTGAGAGTATAGATCTGATGATATTCATAATCTATCTTGACAAAGCAAATCTCAAAGACACTCCAACCAAGCTAATAATTCCAAGCCAACCAAAGCTAACAAGCTCAAGAACCAAAACCCCTTCTCCATGAGAGATCCTCTCCTTTTATAAGTTGAAGAGGATAAGGTGAGGAGGTTAGGATGATCCCACTAAATCATGAAAGTGAGTAAGATCCAAACCATTTGGATTCCACCTCACCATAGAAGTTTCTCCTTCTAGAAGATTCGAGAAAACACTCATTTTTCCCACGTGTAATCATTCTCGCACCCTACTTATAGTGCAACCTACAAACTGTTCACACCCTAGATATGATGCAGCCTACAAGAATTAGGCATTCTCGCACCCTAATACATAGGCAACCTACGAACTTCCTTTTTTATAAGATTTTTACAGAGGAAAATGCAACTTCTTTTCTCAGGAAAAGTTCTTCTCCCTTCTCTCTTCAGGAACTCAGGCCATTGACCCCTATGAAGGAAACAAATAGGATTACATCATTAACGGTCATAGGGATGATGAAAATAATGTGTAACAGAGAGCCCCCCAAAGTATGAAGTCAGAACAAAGTGATAGATGAAATACTTTGTCGAGTGTGTGTAGGGAACAAGGAACAATCGATCGGAAACCTGCCAACAAACAAGGAAATATAGTACAATAATATATCATCACTAATGTAGGCATTCCCATACTCAGAATACAAATGACTCAAAGCATAAATGCCAATATGCGAAGATCCATGTCAAGTAAGACTGGTCATGGCCACAAAACATACATTGTGGATCCATGCCAATATGACTCAAATCTGAACATAGCCACCAAAAATACACTGTGGATCTATGTGTTAAAGACTCAAATTTGAACATAGCCACCAGAAATACAATCTGAATCTATGAAAAAATACACTGAATATACTCCAACTCAACCTGGATCTATTAGAAAATATCCAGGGTCTTGATCTCCACCAGTCTATAGTACAAATCTAACCATGTGAATACATGTGTCGAAGTCGAACATGGTAGAAACCACTTGATTACTGGTCATTAGTGTATACCATTAACAAGTGTGAGGGAAATCATCATTAATGTCAATGACTCCCAAGGTACACTAGTACAATCCAACGAATGCGAATAAATGAGCTGAAGTTGGACACTCGGTGGAATCTCCCGATCAGGGGTCAATAATGAAAACCCACTGTCGAAATCGAGGAAACCTGCCATTGAGGCATGCAAGTTCTAAGGTACCAATTGGTTTCTAAGTCTAATTCCTGGATAATTAGTTGAATTCGATAGGAAAAGACTCGTCACAGGAGGGCCTTAATGTATCCCACATCAATGACATGAAACAGGTAACAAGATTTGATGTAGATAAGAGTAACAAGTGATTTAGGACTGACTCAGGGATGGCTGACGCAATAGAAGGCTTAAATACTACAGAAATGGCCGACATAATAGAAGGCTTTTCAAGTTGGACATATTTTTGAACATATTGACGACACGACAATTGTCTTGGAAATACTGACTCAACAACAGGGATCACAGACCGATTTGTAATCTTATAGGAGTATGATCAAGAGACAAGTGGATTTTCCAATCTAGACACAAAGCAAGTGAAAGGGTGTCATGTTCAAAAATAACTCTTCTATGAAATACAGGTTTAGACACAATTCTTTCCCTATTTTTTCCCCCACCATTTCTGGCGAGTACCTCTTTATTTTTACGCAAGCTTGAGGAGGATAACATATGCTTGTCAATGTAAGCTCATCCTTCAGACAATTCCCTCGAAGTATTTTTAACGAACCCTAGGAAGGAGTGGTTCGGTCCCATTATGGGCCTTTTGATGTTTGTTTAACGAGTCCAAAGATAAAAAAAAACTCGAAGGTTTTTCATGATTATAGATTCTGGAAAAACACTTAAAAGAGAACTCTCTCAGTTCCTTTTTCGTAAAGTAGTCTGATGAGACCAAAAAAGAGATAAACTATCACTCAACAGATGTTTTCTTCAAATCCTTTAATGAGCATGAAAAGAACAAGATCACTCGACAATATTTTCATGTTTAGAGAGTCTGAAAAGAGCTTAAAGGGAACTCCAGGGGGTTCCTTTTTCATATAACCTTTATGAGACCGAAAAAGTGATAAAAGTATACTCGGTTACATTCTCATTGATTTACGAGCATGAGAAAGAAAAAATACTAAGCTCGGTAACTTATTCTCATGTATATACGAGCATGAGAAAGAACAAAGACTAAGCTCGGGATTGTTTTTATTTTTACGCAAGCTTTAAAACAAAACAAAAATATGCTTGGGATAGATTTTATTTTTACACAAGCTTGAAAAATAAACAAAACTATGCTTGGACCCAGTTTCATTTTTACGCAAGATTGAACCAGAGGAAACTATGCTTGAGGTAAGTGGTTTCATTTTTAGACAAGCTTGAACCATAGAAAACTATGCTTGCGACTTCCCAACGCATAACACATGGATGGTCGGTACTTAGCCCCCAGCTTAATAAACTAGCGGCTTCACTTCAGCATGAAGTCCAGAGGCTAAGGCAAATGTCCCCCAAGCTTCGTTTCATCCAACTGCAAAGGAGAATGAAATGAAGTTTCAAATACTAGATGAAGGACTTGACTCAAATAGAGAGGGGGAAAACTATTTCATTTTTTAACGAGCTTGACATAGAAACAAGAACTATGATCGTAACCTTTGTTTCATTTTTTAACGAGGTTGCCACAGAGACGAAAAACTATCCTCATAAGTGGTTTCATGTTTTAACGAGATTGAAATCAAAAAACCATGCTCAAATACCTTTGTTTCATTTTTTAATGAGGTTGCCTCAGAGATGCAAAAACTATCCTCGGAGTGGTTTCATTTTTTAACGAGCTTGAAATCAAAAAACCATGCTCAAAGACCTCTCTTCTTGATCATGGATTCCAAGAGGACAATGCTCCGGAATGACACCATGTCAAGGGACAAAACTTGGTCATGGCTTCCAAGAGGTCTTCACTGGAAGGAAGAAACACACTCTGGAAGGACACCATGTCGAGGGTCGTGATAGGAGTAAAGAGATCAGACTCTAACAAACCTATCGAATAGATCACCATGTCAACTACTGGATCTAAGTCATTAGAAGTTGAAGCCATGGGAGACAACACCACATAATTGATCTGTGGTGGAGACGATACCATCTGCATATAAGAACCATTCAGGGAGGAAATCCAGGCAGGGTCAATGAATGAAAGTTGATCAATAGTCACAACTTGTCCATCGTGAGGGAAAGATATCACACAGAAAAGAGTAGACATAATAGATTTCATGGCATAGACATAATCTCTCCCAAGGATTAAAGAAAAATTCAAGGGATCTTGGACTACCATGACGTCAGTAAATAAATTTTTCCCCAAAGTTATAGGAAATTGAGGAAGGGTCCCTAAAGGTTGACTAGTTCTTATGTTAAAATCTAATAGATTCTACGTAACTGGTGTAAGTGGAGGACAACCGAAATATTTCCAAGACAAAGAGGACAAAATACTAACAGATGAACCTTCATCTATCAGTGTTTGAATAACATCTCGACCACAAACCTGTACTGTAATATGGAAAGGAATGTAAGAGGGAAGACGAGGTCTAGTTATCACACCCCAATCAAAATGGAAGGCCTCATTATTTGGAGGCGGTTTCATGGGAGAATGAGGAATACCCCCTGACATGGCAGAGTCTATATCAACGATAAAAACATGGGCAGTATCGGGCTTACTCTCTAGTGGGAGAGTAGGATCGACCGATGATGAGATCAGATCGACCACTTGGGTTTCATTCCCCAAGGGGAGAATGGGGTCGACAGGTGTAAACGGATCGACCACTTGGGTGACATTCTCTAACGGGAGAGTGGGATCGACTGAGGATAGGATTAGATCGACCACTTTAGTTTCACTCTCTTATGGGAGAATGAGATTGACCGAGGATGGTATTAGATCAACCACTTTGTCAACTGGTTCAACTAAGGACGTGACCAGATTGACAACATGATCAACTGGATTGACCAGTGAAGGGACCGGAGTGATCATTCCATCAACTACAGGTGGGTTGAGAGAAATCTTGCGATAAGAGGCTGGAAGTTGAGGCTGTGAAACAATCATGTCTTCCAGTAATTTCGAAGCTTCACCCATATGAGGGAAAAGGTGAGTGAGATGACTCCCTTTGCATAGCATGCACGGGAACTTGACTCTACTTTTCTTCTTCCCAACAGTATCATGACTGGTTGGCGTGGGGTTATCAGCATGTTGTTCATAGGCTAAAGATGTGGGTTGGTGAGGATGTGTAGACCATGCTTCTATAACCTTGGATAGACCAGGGTATTCCTTAAGAAGATGGCTACCCTTACAAAGCTTGCAAGGGTACTTGGGCTTACGGGTTGTTTGGGTGATCTTGACATCATCAACACTCCTAGCATGATTAATAGTAACTGGTTGTTTTCCAACATGTTTGACAGTGGTTGGAGGTTTTGACCCTCTCTTATCTTTCTTCTTCTTAATATTTCTTTTCTTATTTTTCTTATTCACCGGGTTACTAGATTCAGAACTTTCACCCAACGAAGAAGATGAAATGGAAGGCGACATTGCAAGCGAAGAAGGCGAAGAAGACCTTAATGGTGAAGTAGGTGAAGGATCAACATGAGGTTGATTCTCTTGGGGGGAAGTGCTTGTGACTGAAGCACTTACTACATTCGGGATTACCTGAGTGGAAAACAACCATACCGATAATATAATAGTGAGACCTGGAAGGCTCAAAGTAGTGAGGTGAGGAGGACCAATGTTTCCGTAAGAAGGAAAAATGGAAGGTTCCCCCGGAGCAGAGGTTCCTTCATTGGTCATTTCGGGAACTGATGCCATTAAAAAAAAAAATCCAAACTAGAGTCCGCTAGGAAAAACAAACAACACACACTAAAAATCTAGGAAGCAAGCAAACAAACAAAACCTTCTCACAATGAACGCACTAGTTGGTGATGAAATCCAATGTCACGGGAACAATGTAAGAAGGGGCTGAGATAGAGTGGGTAGAAAAGTTACGTTGATGACCTGCTTAATGGAATTACACCCTGGTGCAAGCTCCCACACATAATCATGGGTACACCCTCCAAGGATCCCGAGTGAGTTTGGCCAACGTCGATTCCAGGTACCGTGAAGACTTGCCCCTCCATGGTCACCTTGTGTAAAGAACCTAGAGAGATAGGCCACTAAGGTTACCAATCACTACAATGATGACTAGGGAAATAGTGGACAGTCTGATGCACATGCAAGGGCAGGGTATCTAGCCCGAAATCAACTTGAAAGGCTTCCACTCATCATTGTGGGTATACCTCTCAAGCGACCCCCATAATACATGTAATCTCTACACCAAGACCAACAAAGCAGGGTGAGTAACTCTGCTAGTCTCAATGCGACCTCGTGATTGACCCTTTTGTTAGAAGGGATTCCCAGGACAAAATGTAATAAGTGGATTTAACCGCTCCCTAACTCAATATTCTATGTTTGTTTGCAAATTTGGAAAGTTATCTTTCACACCTATTCCAAAGCCCTACAACTAATCTAATGTAGGTTTTATACCAAAAAGAAAAAAATGTCTAATCAATTTTTATAAGAACTTCATTTTATGGATGTTGTTACTCAAGAGGAAAATGGCGTGGACAATATGGTGTTTTGACCGACTCAAAAATTATGCAAAGATATGAATATGCAATCTTTTCATTTCGATGAAATCTATGCTACGAGAAGGAGAAAACATTTATCATT
>JZKD02S2216067.1:55440-68358 GCA_000966675.3 Picea glauca | reverse complement strand
GAAGAAGAAAGATGGGCCCTCCAGGGCCATGCTCAAGTCACTCCTTCTTTCGGTACTCCATGTCTAGGACCATGTGGGCCTCGAGACATGATCTCCTAGTTATCCCTAGATATCGAGGATAACATGTACCATTTCATTGAAACCCTTGTGAGGGTGCGTTGAAGCAATATTAAAGGAATAGAATCGTCATTAAGGGAATTGGAAGAGCACCAAAGATGAAAAGTAGTTGTGTGATCATCGTGATCCTCATTAGTCTTTGCCTTTAATTTTGGAATATTTGAAGGAAGCTTAGTAGGGATTGGGGGTCATGTCGGGTCATGACACACTGGTTCATTCATTAATATTGATAAGTTTGGAAAATTGAGTGTGACCAGAAAAGGGAGATGGGGTTGCGACATATGGCCCCAAGCTCTCAGGAAATATTGATGTTGAGGAATCACAACCCATTCAGGTTTCTGGTATGCACCATGTCCCTATCTGGGATTATAAAATCCCCCTCCAAATGTATTCATAAGGGTTTGGTTGGGAATCATTCCAGTAGGAATGTTATGATGAGGGTGGCAAATATTTCCCCCAACCAGTAGCTCTAGGTTGGGGTTTTACAAAAGTATGAAACTAACCTCCTCTAGGTGGAAATATGAAAGATAGATGTGGATTTTTCATGCCAAACATGTTGGTCGGAATCGGTGTAGAGGATGTAGGTGTAAATGACAGAACATAAGAAACAACTTGTCCTCCTATTTGATTACTCCATCTAGGAACATTAATACTAGGATTAGACCCAGGGTGAAAAGGAGGTAGGATTTCAACCTTAGGAGTTGTTTGGGGGACATGAGCATCACCAAATAAAAGTGAAATATGAGGAGGAGCCATGCCCTAAATTCAAATACTAGGATTTGGATTAGATGTTGGAATGGAGGATGACAATTGTGATGTGAATTTCGGCATACCATAAGAGAAAGGGCTAGAGGCCGAAGGGATAGGATGAGTATTGTAACCCAACAAACTAAAAAGAGACCCAAAATGGTTCATTACTATAGTTTGAGTGTTTACTATAGGCGGGACATGGGTGATAATGGGAACCTCCAACACTACAACCATAGTGGTCGAAGGCATAGAAGGAGTTCCATTAACTATGGTAGGTTTGGGAGTCGAAGGACTCCCAATATCTTTCTGACTTAACTCAATACTCATACTTGTCTGACCACAAGCCTAGTAGGTGGAGGTGTGTGTACCATGGTTGATAAATTTATTCCTTTTATAAGGATAATACTCAAGATGTGGTGGTAACTTCAACAAACGAAGAGACCTACAAGGAATTTGTTCTGGCTCCATAATGACTCAAGACTTTAGATATAAAAAAAAATGTTAAGGCCAAATAATAATAAAATAGCACACTAAAATAAAACAAAAATGCCAATATGCACACAAATAGGATAAAGTGGCTGAAAGGGGCATCCCTCCCTAAACTAGGCATGCCTCGCCCAAGAGGGGCCTGAGACTCCCTTCAAAATATTGGAGGTATCAGAATCACTTATAAGGTCGCTCATGGGATTAACAACGAAGTCGGTTAGATTCCCCTGGAGAGGTAATCCTTCATAAAGTTTGTGTGATTTCCAACCCTTATCTGACTTAGGGTACCTACAAAATAACCTGTGCAAGTAACCTATGTGCTACCTATGTCAAGTAAGTAAGCCACCATGATATAACCAATGCACATGAGAACAATCATAAGTCAATTCCACTGTATGGGTAGGGTAAAACAGCTTGAAATATTGAAATCACTGCCTCTCACAGAGGTAAACGTACTATAAATACCCCCATATATGAATAGATCCCTATAAATATCTTTGACGCTAAGAAGGTATTGGAGGGATATCTACTCAACCAACTTTGTGCGGCCTCGTTCTTAATTCCGGTGTGATTGGAGCCTCCTGACATCACCAATTCTAGAATGGATTTCACAACTCCCTTAATCAGACACATATGTTGAGTTTAATATCCTTAGAGAAGTTTACTCACAAAATCCTATTCCAAGGCTGTAAATCTTAAGCTAGTTTTTGCACCCTGAAAAACAAAATTGTTTCTAATCAATTTTAAATTTATAAGCATTACTTTTAGTTTCTTTGTTTACTCAAAATATGTGATCATGAAACTAATGATGTTATGACTCAACAAGTAAAAGAAATGAATATGAATATAATGCAAAGTCCTAACTTCAATTCTCAACAAATAATAAACTTTTCAAAATGACATTTTCAACTCAACTCTGCGATTTCAAATAAGATGTAATCTTTCTATACATGTATCAAGATCAATCATAAGAACCCAAAAGATCAAATGCCATAATGCAAAATGTAATTTTTTGTATTTTCAATATAAAGGAAATGAAAATGCAAGGACTAAACAACAACTTGATATATAAACCCTATTGTAAGAAAAAGAGAGAAACCAAGAAGGATATCAAGGAGAAAACACCCAACCCAAGATGCAAGGACAACCAATGAAAAAATATGGTGAGAAAGAAAAACTGCCCAAATATTAAACCAAAGGAATGTTCCCTATCAATCTACAAGAACTTAACAGTCACGACAGAGATCCAAGAAGACTCAACAACCATCAAAACTTACCTAGAAAACACCAAACTGAGTAATTAAGAAAACACGGATGTTGTACAGGACTGTTCAGAACACCACATATATACGCACCCTACATAAATACATCTTGCATATGTACCTGTATTTCAAGGGAAAACCCATGTATATGTATTGAAACACTGTCAGGTTAAGGATAAGGCCAAGAAACTCAGACACAAAATGAAAATAGGTTGTCAAGCAATCAGACGACAAGAAACTCAAGATAACTGAGAGAAATCAAAGGAGAAAAGGACTATGAACCCCGAAAAGAAGATTCCTTCCTCAGTATGGTCGCCAATTATGTTAAGAGGAAAATCACTCTATGGCCTGGGGTAAACAACAACAGAAGGAAATGACTACAGAAATTAACTCTAATATCAAGTATGTTATATAGAAAAACATGCTAACAAGACAAGATAAAGAGCCTACCTCATCTAGATGCTCAATGAAGTCCAGCATTGAGCACTTGACTCAAATATATACACTTTCAACGTGTCCTCAACAACCAATATACACAAGAATATGGTGATAATATATAAATTTAGCACATATAATAGCGTAATCCATCAATATTAATAACAAATATTCCCATGGAATAATAATTCAAATATCTGAAAGATATTAATTGGACAAGAAAAGAGTATTTCTATTAAAATGTAATCAACATAAGTGTATGAATGAAAAACTTCTATGTCTGCATGTTCAGAACCGAGAAACTAAGTCCCTTTCAGTTGGGCCTCCACCACTTCAATCCTGCAGCAAAGGAAAACTTATATAAGAGAGACAACAAGGTTCTCCATCAAATAGGGAAGAGCTTGGGGGATGAACAATGGGTTCAAACTTAAAAGGACAAAGGGATGCAGACTCAATATGAAGTGAATAATTTCTCAAGAGTAACTTTTGTCTGAAAGTTGAATTATTCTCCTTTCTCTACAGATTGGATATGTCCCATTTATAGCCTTCAAATGGAATTGAAGGGCCAATTCCGAACGTTTCTAGTATATGTAAGGTCAAGGATCATGGATCTCGTGACATGACATGGAAACCTGATACCATTGTTAATTTTGGACACAAAAACTGATGTATGTGGGTTGTAATGGTGAAACCTACATATACACATGTTGTATAGCTATTAGGGAACGCATATGTGGAAAAATATGTTTTTTAGCTCTAGGAATTGCAAAAAGAGACTTCCAATATGCATAGGGAAATAGAAAAGGTCTTTTGAGCAAGTTTCATGGGGTGAGGAAAATCTTGCTCTAACAGTAACCATACTTGATCACCAAATTCGAAATGATGAATAGCCTGATGTTTTTCACACCTTGCTTTGTAATTCGCTTGGTGCTTCTCCAAATGTTCATGTACTTCTTGATGTACCTACGAGATCTTTTGAATGAACCACTTAGCTTTATCTATATCATCCTGACCATCTTCTTTGCCTGCTTATTCAAAAGAAAATTCCATGGGTGATTTAGGAAAATACCCCAAACATACTTCAAAAGGAGTTTTCTGAGTAGAAGAATGCATGGAATTATTATATGGATGTTGTACATAAGGAAACTACTCATCGCATAACTTAGGACTTGTTGTAGTATCCTCAAAGTAGATGTACCATTTTTCTATTTACCACCTATGTTTATCCATCTATAAGCATATGAAAAGAGGTGATCTTATTTAACTTAGTCTCCAAGAGATCCCATAAATGAGACCAAAAATTTCCCAAAAAGTGAGAGTCTCGATATGATATAATAGATGTAGATAGCCCAAAATGAACCCAAACATTAACAAAGAACATTTGCGTTGTTTTTTCAACTGTGACCTGTTTCCTGCATGGCATTAGAATACACATATTATTGAATCTATACATGATGACATATAAATAATCATGATCTATTCTAGACATTGGAAAACCCCCAAAATAATCCATGGAGATACTTTCCCATGGCTGAGAAGGTACTAAAAGTGGCATATATAATCCCAACTTTATATTGCTAGGCTTGCTTGTGGCAAACATAACATACCATTTTATATACTTGGAAACTAACTCATTCATTCGAGGCCAATAACAATATCTCTGCAACTGCATTATTTTCTTACCAACCCCAAAATGACCAGAAATGAGAGATGTACGAGCTTCTCTAATTACAATTATTCTTTCATCATTGGGTATACAAATATTTCCAGGATGATATAACAAATTATCATGCATATAATAATCATAGTACTGACTTCCATGAGTTAATTCTTCATACACATCCTTAAAATCATCATGCTTAGAATATTATTCAACATAACTTTGATGATCTAAAGGATTATACCTTAGTATTGTGGATGCATTAATGACTTTTTTTTCAACATATCTGCAACCTTATTATGAATACGTTTCTTATACTTGATTACCAAATGAAATTGTTGTAGGAAACCCATGCACTTGAAATGTCATGATTGTTGTAGCTTGGTATGCGACTGCAAATAATGAAATGGTTGATGATTTGTATGAATTATTGTCTCCTTTCCCATTAAGTAATGTTTCTATTTATTCACACTTTTTGCCAATGCATACAATTCCTTATCATATGTTGGATCATTAATCACATCCTGAGTAAAATTCCGAGAATAATAACATATACATTTACCTTGTTGCATCAAGACTGAACCCATGAAATATCCACTTGAATCAGTTTGAATTTCAAATGGATGATGTAGATTGGGTAGAGCCAAAAATGTTACGGTTATTATATTTTCCTTCAATGTCTCAAAGGATTTATGTTTCTTTCCTCCCCATTGAAATACATGTTTTACACTTTTTAATGCATGCAGAGGAGCTACTATAAAAGAGAAATTAGAAGTGAATTTCCTCTAGTACTGTACTACTTCCAAGAATCTCCTAACTTCTATGGAAGTAGTCGACTTAGGCCATTTCACAATGACTTCTATTTTTCTAGGATCTATATTCATGTGACCATTCCCTACAATGTAAACCAGATATACTGGAGAATTTTCACCAAATTCACATTTAGACAACTTAATATACAACTTCTCCTTCTTCAAGAGTTCAAAGAGTGTCTTCAGATGTTTTATATGATATTTCCATCTTTGAATACAGATAAATATATCATCTAAGTAGATGATGAAAAAATCATATATCTAATTCCTGAACAAATCATTCATTACCCTCATAAATGTTGCAGGTGCATTGCATAAATCAAATGACTTAACTAACCATTCAAATAACCCCTTCTTTGTCTTGAAAGTAGTTTTCCATATGTTTTTTTTTGCAATTCTTATATGATGGTAATCACTTCTCAAGGCCAACTTAGTGAAATACACGACATTATTTAATTGATCCAATAAGTCATCAATTATCGGAAGAGGATAATGGTTCTTTATCGTAATATTGTTCAAGGATTGAATGTCAATCCACATCCTCCACATGCCATCCTTATTTGGAGCTAATATAATAGGAGAACCACACAGAGAGGAGCTCAATTTGATGGTTCCTTTATCAATAAACTCCTGAGATTGCCGCTTAATTTCTACATTCTCGGTTACTTATGACATATACATTCCAATGTTCAGAAGAGGAGCATCCTATGAAAAATAAATTTCATGTTCAACGTCCCTCTTAGGAGGAAATCATGTAGGTTTCTAAAATAAATCATCATATTTAGATATGATTTCAACTAATTATTGTTTATGATTTGGATCACAAGCTAATAAATAATTTTTTATATCTCCTTTTTGTTTCACTATAATCAGAATAAAATATTTACTTACACCCATGAGTCTTTTCATTTTCTCTGTACTCACTAAAGAAATATTAGTTCCGATTCGATGAGCTCTGAAAATAAATTCAACCCCGTCCTTGAAAACATGGTATTGATTCTCTTCACGGTAGAATATATATTTCATGTCAAATAGATATGGACTACCCAAGACAATGCTACAAATGTCAAGAGGCACAAAATATAACTCAACATCGTTAAAGAACATAGATGTAATTGAAAATACGATCTTAAATTGTTTCATCACTTGCAACTTAGCATATTCACACACTCAACCTAATGGATATGTATTTTTATGAGGTGTATTCTTCAAACCCATTTTCCTAACAATTTATTCAAACATTATGTTAACTTGAGATCCCTTGTCAAATAAAGTATATACCTTTGTATGCTTAACTATAACTTTGAGATGAAAAAGATCATTTTTTTTTTATCAATAACACTTTCCAATTTGGTGGATTGAACTGAAGAAATAGAATTGATAATTGATTTACCTTTTCTTCCTATGGCCATGATCTTAGATTCATCCCCAGAATTTGATCCTATATCTTGTCGAGCTTATGAAACATTCTTTTTCTTCCCTTTATTCTTGAACGTCTTCAGTTGTAATTATGGATGTAGCTTCCAACATTGTGCTTCCAACACTATGCTTCTTCATGCCCCTTTCTTTTATAGTGGGAACATGTAGGCATTTCTTCAACTTGATTTTTCGTAGTTGACTTCTTACTCTTCCATTTTCCTTTTTCTTTCTTCTCGAACTTTTATGTCTTCTTATATTCAATCACATGCTTCCCCTTACTGTCCTCCATATGAGTATCTTGTACTAATACTTTATAGATGTTAGTAGGGTTAAAAATTAAAATAGTCTGTCGAATATATGAGTGCATGCCACAAATATAATTTAGGAGAGTTTTGTGAGTATACAATGGAATTCCTAAGGATAATTCCTTCATTTTGAATTCATGTGTATATGCTTGAATAATTTGGCCTTTATATTTCCTTAGATGTTTCCATTATATAATCTACGTTTGAGTATAAGCTAATTAATATAATTGTTTTCTTATAGCCTTAATTAAATTATCTCAAGAGGAAATTAATTTACTCTTTTGAACAAGATCAACCTGCATATTACTCTCCAATCATATTAAGGTTGTGCTACTTCGTTAAAGAGAAGCTAATTGTATCTTTGTAGTGTCATCCATGATCTTTTGAACCCTTGGGTGAATAATTGGTCATTTTTCTCTCTAGATTTTGAAGGTCTTTCAAGTGGTCTCTTGACGGCATGAAACCCTCATCTAAAAGACCTTTCTTCCTCTCTTTTTAACTTGAGAATCCTTGTTGAACTGAAAGATCTAGGTTTCTCCTCCTTCTTTTGATTAATCAGCCTTTAAGGCCTGTATACGATCAAAAGATCCATTTTTGAAGGTTTGGCTTCTTTTGGGTCCTTATTAGGTGGAAATTTCATCCTCGAGGGTTATCCTAACTTTACACTATCCCTACAATATGTATGGGGTACACAACCATGGAGACAATATTTAAGGTTTCTTTATGCACCTCCTTAAATATTTACATTTGGTATATCTAGAACCCTCGAATATACTTCCAACATGGATAAATGATAGGAAAGGTGATGAAGAGATATCCAAGAGCCTTGATAGGTGTTGGAGCTGCCCCTTTTTTTTCACCTCACGCAATTCTCAACGTTTGATACTTGAAATCTAAAGTTGTTTTTCTTTCCTTTCCGAAATCATAAGACTCTGAAATCTTGTCGCCTGAATAGCGATGCTTTTTCACTTTCAAAAGAAAAGATCCATTTTTCGCAAATATGTTTGCCTTTTTGTTTTATTTTGGAATATCGCAAGTTGGATATCGCAAGTCGGAGACTTTAATTTTTGAATTCGCAAGTCCCGAGTCGCGAAACTGCGAACTCGTTTTTCAGATTTTTCACCCAAGGCATTGACTATGGTAAAACCTTTAACCCTTGATTAGACATCGTCGGTATTTCACGCCTCGGCATTCGTCGAGCCTAAATTTTTTTTTTTACAACCCCGAGAGTCGAGAACGCGATAAATTTTTGATAACCTTAGTCTAGAACCAAAGGTAAAAAGGGTAACCACGGTCAAATTTGGTTCTCGGCACATCGCCGCTCGGCATTTTCTTTCATAAATTGAAGGTGTCCAAGACTTCGATTCGCGAAGTTGCGACATAATTATGAAAAGATTAATTAATCGCCTAATATAAATTTCCTTCTCTTAATTCAAGCCTTAATTATCGCCACATCGCGACATCGCGACTCGGCATATCAATCTCCCAAAGGTTTGTCTTCGAATTCCCGAGTCGCGATATGGCGATTAAGTTAATTATATAATTAAGGATCCGCCAAATCACGGTTATTGGTAATTAAACTAAAATTGGAACTCGCAATCTCGTGAGCTATAAAGTCAAAACGTTAAAGGGAAATTCGTGATGTGGCGAAAGGCGAGAAAATCTTTAAATCGTTAAGATTTGAAATTCTAGAAAAATGAAATTAAGCGAGATACATCCCGCGCATCGAGGTTGGCACACTTTACGAGGGATTTACTTACTCTCCATGACCCGATTTCATGTCAAGCCGCCGAACATTGATGACATTAATGAATATTTAGGGTAAATCCACAAATAAATAAGATCAGATTTATGCATTTAATTTGGTTTTATGTGCGATTTGAAAGACTTATTCAAAGGGTACAAAGTTTTCAAATATATATGAGAGTTTCACTCCTTTTTAAAATTTTTCATAAACGCAAAGAGCTCACCTTTCTCCGAGGAAACTCATTCCCGCATGTATACACAGGTATATTGCAGAAGAGAGAAAAAGCAAGCTTCAGCCATGGCACCAAGGAGAGAAGCGAAAGAAAATGTCGAAGTTGCAGCACAGGGTCTGGAAAATGTCTCAGATACTTCACCTCGGACGGGCAGCTCAGTACCCACCTGCTCATCTATTTCAGATATCCTTCAATCCAAGTTGGTAAACTGTTCAGACTCTGATGAATATAACTGTGATATTGTGAAGGATGACCTGAACACTAAGTACAAGACAATTGTTCAGTCGGGGATGCACTTGGTTGCAGCTAGACCTCGGTTTCTCCCATACTATGACATGATCCGATGGGCATTGGATCACATCGACCTACCTTCAAGAACTATCGTAAATGACCGATAGGCCGTGATTGGGACTTTTAGGCCCGAGCATATCCAGTCTATGTATAAGCTTCCAGCAACCTCTGAATACACATATGGCAAAGAATTCCTGGCGGACTTCAAAAAGAAGGAGTGCGAAGAATTTGAAAAAACCATGCCAGGCTTGATAAAAGATTGGGTGTCGCGTTCCGTGACATTCAGAGTGAACGAAAAGGGTGTGTATTCAATTTCTTCGTTGGAGCCAAACTATATGTATGTGGCGATAATGACTTGTCATCTTTTCGGATGGGAGGATACTGCGCATTTTTACGTCCAGTGGGTACCTCTCATATTTCGGGTAGCAGAAGGTTCCTCATTCAATTTGGAAAAAATACTCTTCGATAGTTTGTTCAACAGGGTCACCGAGTACCGGGAGCATAAGGCAACCGGGAAACCATCTGGATTCTTCATGTCCGCGTATATCATGGATGCGATATGCTCCATGACGCCTTTTCCTTTAATGAATTGGGCTTGGAGTCCAACGCAAGAGAAGACTGTTCATGAGTACCACGATAAGCTGTGGGAAAATAACGTGAACAAGTTCATTTATGATATTTTTAACTGGGTGGTGGTGCCCCTGCACGTCGCCCTTTTTGGTCTTTTTCCACCCCGCATCTCATATAGCATTGCTGGGAATCTGAGACATATAGTAGACTGGTACGTGGAAGAAGAATTCTCCTATTTGAGAGTTTTCAGAGCAGTTGTCCCTCCTCTGGCACTACCTCTTTTCATTCCTGACAAGTTGGCCTATCGTGAGATTGCGCGACAAACGATGATCGGCGGAGTGAGCAAAGAGCTCAAAGAGTCATCAAAAAAGGTATGGCCATCTTTCCCTGTCCGGCTAAATTCCTATTCCTTATTAGATTTTGGACATGCTAAGGCTGAGGCTGCGGCCTTAGAAGACCTGAGCCTAGTCTCCATTGAGTACAAAAAGCATGATCCGTAGAGAATTGTAAGCACCCATTTGGGGAATTGTCGATTAAAAAGGTTTGAACACGAGTGTTCTCCCTCAGATGATGTTTTCTGAGGGGCAAGGTCCTATTCAGAAGTGCAATTTCGAATCAGATCCCTAGCACCCGAAGATAGGGCCTCTGTTTTAAAATTTCAAGAACATAGGAGAAGATGTCTCCCCGTGGTGCTGGGAGGTTTGGGACTTTCTAAAGACAAAGAAAAGGAGGCCGAAAGTTCTGCAAGGAAAACTTCTAACCCCGAGAAACGTTAGGAAGGGGAGCAGGAGCAGAACCCTGAACAGGACAAGAGTCCCGAACGGGGGAAAAGTCCAGAACAGGAGAAGAATCCTGAGCAGGGGAAGAATCCAGACAAGGAGAAGAGTCCTGAATGGGAGGAGAATCCCGAAATAGAAAAAGAGACTACTGACCCTCCTAAGGAGCATAGTCCAAAGGTGGAAATAAAAGACACAGACCCACCAGAAACTCAGAGTCCAGAGGCGGGGATGAAGACATCTGATCCCCCGAAAGAGAAAGGTCCACTCAGCACACCAGGGAAGGCTGCGAAGTAGATTGGGCAACCCATCACCTCTGTCACACCCTTGCAGTCGGCGCAAGGAAACAAACAGGAAGGATGGATTTTTGATGAAGAAATGAGACTTATAAGGGCATAGGAACTCCCTCCTAATGAATTTTTTTTTGACAAAAAGAGAAAAGTTGTAGTGAAGCGAGAATTTTATCAAGAGGGAGAGTCCACTGTTAAAAAATTTAAAGTGATGACTGATGGGATGAATAAAAGGAAAGATGAATTTGCCACGGAGATTGCAGGAACACTAGGAGCGTATGTGATGGAAAATCAATTCTTGGTTGAAATGTTAAAAAAGAAGCTCAAAGCAAAGAACCACCTGATCAAGACTCTTGAGGCTAGAGTGGCTTCGGCAACAGAAAGCGCTAAGAGTCAAGCAAGCGGAGAAATAGAGCTGGCCCGATTGGACGATAAGAAAGAAATTGAAGTCCTCAAGGCCAAGTTAGAACAAGCAAATTCTACGATCCGATATGGTCGGGTACAATCGGGCCAGCAGAGGGATATGATCACACAGCTGCAGGCTCAGTTGGAGGTCGCAGAAAGAAAGGCAATTGACATCGAGATCGTTAAATCCCGAGCAACCGATATTCGGAGCAGGATCTCCTCTACTCAACAGAGCCTGCTAAACAAAGTAGGAGAGATTCGAGAAGACTGCTTGTTAATACATCAGATCTCTGAGAATCTGATTAACAAAGAAAGAAACGTAGAAGCTTCTCGAGTCGCTTTCCAAGAAGCGGTGTTCGCTACCAACAACAGGTTTTCAGGGCCTCCCGGGCTCACCATTGCCAAACAAACTAGGGGTAATATCTTGTTAAAGAATTGGGAACATGATATTACTTTATGCAAAGAGCAGGCTCAAAAAGTGACAAATTCGTTAGCAGAAGCCTACAAAGCCATAAATGGTGGGCTGTTAGGGATTGATATTGGAGGCGACACAGAGGCGCTGAGACAGATGAATATAGATCAGATTTCTCTCGACATGAAGGAGAAGAATGAGAGGAATTTAACAGAAATCTCTAGGATGGACAGGGTAGACCCGACTCAAATCGACAAACATTTGATTCAGCCTAGTGCACTACTCGGCGCTCTTGAAATCGTCAATGTACAAATAGATGATAAACTTCCACAGTTGGCTCGAGAGTGCTATTTTGCCGAAGCCAGTTGTCAAGCCAAGACTTCACAACTTGTGACTCAGTTTGCGGACAAGTGTATCATGTACACTGAATCCATGCGAGGACAAGCACCTAGCACTTCTTGAAGATAGAATAGGTAAAATAGAGTTATTTCGCTCCCCCCAACTGTCAATGCAAAACCTTCACAGCTTGTATTTCATTTTTTGGACAAATGTATCATATGTATTAAATCTAAGCAAAAACAAACACCTGGCACCTTTTTGAAAACGGATTCAGACAGATGGAGTAATTTGGCTCTTCTGAACCAAGAGACAATTTTTGTATAAATACATCACAAAAAGAAGAGATGAGGGGGCTGGACTTTTTGGTATCAATTGGAAGAGATTTTTTTGTATGAAGGAAGTTAATACAAGCAAATTTGAAGATTCCCAATCTTGTCACGACTGTGTTATAAGTTTGTTTCGTTGTGTTAATTGTTTCTTTTCATTTTGCTCTATATAATTGACGTGCATCACTATAATTTAGTACAACCACTACTATAGTGAAGTGATTTCATATTTTCTGTAATTGTTTCTTGACTTTCCTCTGCACCAGCTATTAGCGGGTGTAAGA
>JZKD02S2216067.1:34368-48817 GCA_000966675.3 Picea glauca | reverse complement strand
TTAAGACGATGAAAGGAAATTCAGAAATGATTGCCCTCGTCTTAGCGTTTAAACACATAAATATTTTCCGAAGTGGTGAAAAGAAATTCAGTAGAAAAGGGTCAGACAACTTCACTGGGGTACTGAACAGGCTCGCTGACAGTGAAGAAATGTCTGGGAGATCTGTAAGGCTATTATACATAAACATCAATCTACTTTGGTAATCAACACTTTCTGAAAACTTGATCATTTCCCCAAATTCAGACGGGACTTCCCTATTTTAGATTATATAATATCATTCTTTTGATGCAAGCTGAGAATCATAAGACCTGTTGAATATCCTAGGATCGTTACGACTGTCTTGGAGCGTTCGCCAAACTTAGTAGTGAGAAAGGAAAAATTGAGAAGATGACTTCAGCTGTGTTTGGAAAAATATTTGAATTCGAAAAAGTTTCTGGGTTATCAAACGAAAGTTTTTTCCCTTTCTATTTTTTTCCTTGGATTTTTCTTTTGATTTTAGCGTATGACTCCATTTACCCAATTTTGGCACCTGGTCTACTGTTCTTCCCACCTCACAGGGAAGAGGGATCCCTAGTTGGAGCCTATGTTGGAGCCGCCCCTGTTTTTCACCTCACACAAATCTCAACGTTTGATACTTGAAATCTAAAGTTGTTTTTCTTTCCTTTCCGAAATCATAAGACTCTGAAATCTTGTCACCTGAATAGCGATGCTTTTTCACTTTCAAAAGAAAATATCCATTTTTTGCAAATATGTTTGCCTTTTTGTTTTATTTTGGAATATCGCAAGTCGGATATCGCAAGTCGGACACTTTAATTTTTGAATTCGCAAGTCCCGAGTCGTGAAACTGCGAACTCGTTTTTCAGATTTTTCACCCAAGGCATTGACTATGGTAAAACCTTTAACCCTTGATTAGACATCGTCGGTATTTCATGCCTCGGCATTTTTCGAGCCTAAATTTTTTTTTTTAAAACCCCGAGAGTCGAGAACGCGATAACTTTTTGATAACCTTAGTCCAGAACCAAAGGTAAAAAGGGTAACCACGGTCAAATTTGGTTCTCGGCACATCGCCGCTCGACATTTTCTTTCATAAATTGAAGGTGTCCAAGACTCCGATTCGCGAAGTTGTGACATAATTATGGAAATATTAATTAATCGCCTAATCTAAATTTCATTCTCTTAATTCGAGCCTTAATTATCGCCACATCGCGACATCATGACCCGACATATCAATCTCCCAAAGGTTTGTCTTCGAATTCCCGAGTCGCGATATGGAAATTAAGTTAATTATATAATTAAGGATCCGTCAAATCACGGTTATTGGCAATTAAACTATAATCAGAACTCGCAATCTCGCGAGCTATAAAGTCAAAACGTTAAATGGAAATTCGCGATGTGGCAAAAGGCGAGAAAATATTTAAATCATTAAGATTTGAAATTCTAGAAAAATGAAATTAAGAGAGATACATCCCGCACATCGAGGTTGGCACACTTCACGAGGGATTTACTTACTCTCCATGACCCGATTGCCTGTCAAGCCGCCGAACATTGATGACATTAATGAATATTTAGGGTAAATCCACAAATAAATAAGATCGGATTTATGCATTTAATTTGGTTTTATGTGCGATTTGACAGACTTATTCAAAGGGTACAGAGTTTTCAAATATATACGAGAGTTTCACTCCTTTTTAACATTTTTCATAAACGCATAGAGCTCACCTTTCTCCGAGGAAACTCATTCCCGCATGTATACACAGGTATATTGCAGAAGAGCGAAAAAGCAAGCTTCAGCCATGGCGCCAAGGAGAGAAGCGAAAGCAAATGTCGAAGTTGCAGCACAGGGTTCGGACAATGTCTCAGATACTTCGCCTCGAACGGGCAGCTCAGTACCCACTTGGTCGTCTATTTCAGATATCCTGCAATCCGAGTTGGTAAACTGTTCAGACTCTGATGAATATAACTATGATATTGTGAAGGACGACCTGAACACTAAGTACAAGACAATTGTTTAGTCGGGGATGCACCTGGTTGCAGCCAGACCTCGACTGCTCCCATACTACGACATGATCCGATGGGCATTGTATCACATCGACCTACCTTCAAGAACTATTGTAAATGAATGACAGGACATGATTGGGACTTTTAGGGCCGAGCATATCCAGTCTATGTATAATCTCCCAGCAACCTCTGAATACACATATGGTAAAGAATTCATGGCGGACATCAAAAAGAAGGAGTGTGAAGAATTTGAAAAAACCCTGCCAGGCTTGATAAAAGATTGGGTGTCGTGTTCCGCGACATTTAGAGTGAACGACAAGGGTGCGTATTCGATTTCTTCATTGGAGCCAAACTATATGTATGTGGCGATGATGACTTGTCGGATTTTCGGATGGGAGGATACCGTGCATTTTTACGTTCAGTGGGTACCTCTCATCTTTCGGGTAGTAGAAGGTTCCTCATTCAATTGGGCAAAAATACTCTCCGATAGTTTGTTCAACAGGGTCACCGAGTACCGGGAGCAGAAGGTAGCCGGGAAACCATCCGGATTCTTCATGTCCACGTATATCATGGATGCGATGTGCTCCATGATGCCTTTTCCTTTAATGAATTGGGCTTGGAGTCCAACCCAAGAGAAGACTGTTCATGAGTACCACGATAAGATGTGGGAAAATAACGTGAACAAGTTCATTTATGAGACTTTTAACTGGGTGGTGGTGCCCCTACACGTCTCCCTTTTTGGTCTTTTTCCACCCCTCATCTTAGATAGCATTGCTGGGAATCTGAGCCATATCGCAGAATGGTACGTGGAAGAAGAATTCTCCTATTTGAGAGTTTTCAGAGGAGTTGTCCCTCCTCTGGCACTACCGCTTTTCATTCCTGACAAGCTGGCCTGTCGTGAGATTGTGCGACAAACGGTGATCGGCGGAGTGAGAAAAGAGCTCAAAGTGTCATCAAAAAAGGTATGGCCATCTTTCCCTGTCTGGCTAAATTCCTATTCCTTATTAGATTTCGGACATGCTAAGGCTGAGGCTGCGGCCTTAGAAGACCTAAGCCTAGTCTCTATTGAGTACAAAAAGCATGATCCGCAGAGAATTGTAAGCACCCATTTGGGGAATTGTCGATTAAAAATGTTTGAACACGAGTGTTCGCCCTCGGATGATGTTTTCCAAGGGGCAAGGTCCTATTTGGAAGTGCAATTTCGAATCAGATCCCTAGCACCCGAAGATAGGGCCACTGTTTTAAAATTTCAGGAACATAGGAGAAGATGTCTCCCCATGGTGCTGGGAGGTTTGGGACTTTCTAAAGACAAAGAAAAGGAGGCCGAAAGTTCTGCGGGGAAAACTCATAACCCCGAGAAACGTCAGGAAGGGGAGCAGGAGAAGAACCCTGAACAGGACAAGAGTCCCGAACGGGGGAAAAGTCCTGAACAGGAGAAGAATCCAGACAAGGAGAAGAGTCCTGAGCGGGAGGAGAATCCCGAAACAGAAAAAGAGACTACTGACCCTCCTAAGGAGCATAGTCTGGAGGTGGAAATAAAAGACACAGACCCACCAGAAACTCAGAATCCGGAGGCGGGGATGAAGACATATGATCCCTCGAAAGAGAAAGGTCCACTCAGCACACCAGGGAAGGCTGCGAAGCAGATCGGGTATCCCATCACCTCTGTCACACCCTTGCAGTTGACGCAAGGAAACATATAGGAAGGATGGATTTTTGATGAAGAACTGAGACCTATAAGGGCAGAGGAACTCCCTCCTAATGAATTCTTTTTTGACAAAAAGAGAAAAGCTGTAGTGAAGCGAGAATTTTATCAAGAGGGAGAGTCCACTATTAAAAAATTTAAAGTGATGACCGATGGGATGAATAAAAGGAAAGATGAATTTTCCACAGAGATTGCAGGAACGCTAGGAGTGTATGCGATGACAAATCAATTCTCGGTCGAAATGTTAAAAAAGCAGCTCAAAGAAAAGAACCGCCTGATCAAGACTCTTGAGGCTAGAGTGGCTTCTGCAGCAGAAAGCGCTAAGAGTCAAGCAAGCAGAGAAATAGAGCTGGCCCGATTGGCCGATAAGAAAGAAATTGAAGTCCTCAAGTCCAAGATGGAACAAGAAAATTATACAATCCGAGATGGTCGGGTACAATCGGGCCAGTAGAGGGATACGATCACACAACTGCAGGCTCAGTTGGAGGTCGCAGAAAGCAAGGCAATTGACATCGAGATCGTTAAATCCTGAGCAACCGATATTCGGAGCAGGATCTCCTCTACTCAACAGAGCCTGCTAAACAAAGTAGGAAATATTCAAGAAGACTGCTTGTTAATAAATCAGATCTCTGAGAACCTGATTAACAAAGAAGGAAACGCAAAATCTGCTCGGGTCGCTTTCCAAGAAGCGGTGATCGCTACCAACAACAGGTTTTCAGGGCCTCCCGGGCTCACCATTTCCGAACAAACTAGGGGCAATATCTTGTTAAAGAATTGGGAACATGATATTACTTTATGCAAAGAGCAGGCTCAAAAAGTGACAAATTCGTTAGCAGAAGCCTGCAAAGCCATAAATGGTGGGTTGTTAGGGATGGAGATTGGAGGCGACACAGAGGCACTGAGACAGATGAATATAGATCAGATTTATCTCGACATGAAGGAGAAGAATGAGAGGAATTTAACAGAAATCTCTAGGATGGACAGGGTAGATCCGGCTCAAATCGACAAACATTTGATTCAGCCTAGTGCACAACTCGGTGCTCTTGAAATCATCAATGTACAAATAGATGATAAACTTCCACAGTTGGCCCGAGAGTGCTATTTTTCCGAAGCCAGTTGTCAAGCCGAGCCTTCACAACTTGTGACTTAGTTTGTGGACAAGTGTATCATGTACACTGAATCCATGTGAGGACAAGTGCCTAGCACTTCTTGAAGATAGAATAGGTAAAATAGAGTTATTTCTCTCCCCCCAACTGTCAATGCAAAACCTTCACAGCTTGTATTTCATTTTTTGGACAAATGTATCATATGTATTAAATCTAAGAAAAAACAAACACCTGGCACCTTTTTAAAACGGATTCAGACAGATGGAGTAATTTGGCTCTTCTGAACCGAGAGATAAATTTTGTATAAATACATCACAAAAAGAAGAGATGAGGGGGCTAGACTTTTTGGTATCAATTGGAAGAGAGTTTTTTGTATGAAGGAAGTTAATACAAGCAGATTTGAAGATTCCCAATCCTGTCACGACTGTGTTATAAGTTTGTTTCATTGCGTTAATTGTTTCTTTTCATTTTTCTCTATATAATTGACGTGCATCACTATAATTTAGTACAACCACTACTATAGTGAAGTGATTTCATATTTTTTGTAATTGTTTCTTGAATTTCCTCTGCACCAACTATTAGCGGGTGTAAGACCAATTTACATTTACAGAATTTTATGTTTATTTACATTTTGTCAATTATGTTTATGTCAGTTTCTTCGTCTGTGTTTACACGAGTTTTCCACTGTCAGGAACTTCGCGTTATCTATAGATAAATGTCTTCTCTCATCTCATGTTACTTTTACCAAAAATAATACAGTTACAGGAAAGGGCCTTCAATTTGCATGCTTATTTCATTTTTTCATGCAAAAGTTTCTCTTTATTTCGTCCGAATTGAAACAACAAATAAACTCTCTCTTAAAAAAAAATCATTTCCATACTGAAATTGTTCCTCAATGACCGTCCCTACAACAACTCAACCTAACATTCAACCCGGATTATCTAATCAAATACATATCGCTCTAAATCTCTTCGACACGATTCTTAAAACTGCGAACACCCGGGAGGAATTGGAACGTTCATGGGCAGCCATTGAACAAGATATTACTACCCAGGAACAGTTGGAAGCTAGATAGCGAGAACGTAGAAATCCTCACTAGTTTCCTATACCGAAGGTTAGTGAAATCCTTTATCAACCTTTATCATACTTTTAGATGCCTTGACACTGTACTTTAAAGCCTTAAGTACAGACTCAGGAACAACAACAGGTTTCCAATATTTGAATCCTTGGTTGAAGAACCTTGATCCTTGAAATCGTGGATAGGATTGGCAGTTCACTCTTATCATTTTTCCATGATTCATTGTCTAGTTCACTTTGAAAATGGAGGCTAAAGAGCGTAATCCCCTAGCTCTTATGAAATTCAATCATATATGCTTAGAGGAAGAATAATACAAAAAATAGAGAAACTATGTCTGGATCCACCTCCACTGTGACACAAGCTCTTTGTTTATGCAACAATTACATGAAAATATTTATAAAGATAAGGAAGATTTGAAATATTGGGTGGTGAAATTTAGTCAACACTCCTAATATGCCCTTAAGGAGACCGAACTAAAGATTAAACCCCTTTTTGAAGTCAACATTTCCGAGTTTTTCTTTGATGAGGATTCCTCCCTGAAGGAGTTGATGAACCAAAGACAAGATCTTTTGTCTAAGGAAGGAGATATTTGGAGGGTAAAAAGTAGAGTTGTTTGGCTTCTAGAAGGTGTGAATGATACAAAAAAAATTCATATTCCAAATTTTGGAAAAATTTAAATACCATTTGGAAGGTGGCCAAATAAGATGGTGGAGTGGATAAATTCTTTGAGGAGAAGGAAGAAGAAACTAGAATACATTTCGGCATGTTATTCAAGGATCCTATTGGATGCCCTATCATTGAGATGTTACAATTTCTCATATTATTCCTGAAGGTTTTCATAGAAGAAATGAATGATTCATTAGAAGTTGATGTCTGGTCTAGTGAGATAGAGATGACCCATTTTTCCATGAAGAAAGTTAAAATCCTCATTACAAATGGTATGTAATTTTGGTTCTATATTAGGTTATTTGATCTCATAAAAGATGACCTTTTTAAGGTGGTTCCGATATATAAACACAACGGGAATATTATGGGTGCAACTGCACATTTTTTTCCCTTATTCCCAAAGATAAGGATGTGGTATCTTTATAATACTACCATCCTATTTGTTGTTGCAACATCATTTATAAGGTGATAACCAAAATCATAGCAAATAGTCTTAATCCTATACTAAGTAAAATCATCTTGAAGGAACAATTTAGCTTCTCGTTCAGGCAGGAAATTCACAATGAATTGACCCATGCCCAAGTGGTGTTACAGTCTATCAAAACATCCAAAATACCCTTAGTTTTCTTGAAATTAGATATGTCAAAAGCTTATGAAAAATTAAGTTGGACTTTTCTTCACTTGGTTTTGTTACAAATGGGGATGAACCTTGCCTTTGCTAATTGGATCTTGTAATATACCTAGGCAAAGCCCCAGTTGTAATTATGAATTGTAAACATATTTGATAGGCTGGTGAGACAAGTTATAATAAGCTATGAGGCTTATGTGGTGATTAGGACAAAGAGCCTAGATGCAAAGGCCAGTGACCCTACTATTGTATATGTGTAAATTATCATATATTTAATATAATTACATCGCACCGTGTAGACCGATCATGGAGAAAAAGTTATGGGTGACTAAGATCCACTAGGTAGGTTAAGGGAGGGGGCTAAGAGTCTGGTCCTAGAGGATTAGATAGAGGGCTTACCTCTAAGTGAATACTATTTTATTATTATTATTTCCTAAAGGCTAAGGTGGACATGAATGGTGTTGTCCTAAGTTCCTAGGAAAGGGAACGAGTGCGAAGTGGAATGCATGCAGCTACATGAAGACATGTGTTGACCTAGGCGAATGCAGTTATAGCTGGGAAATCCAACACTCTTAGGGGTTCAATTTCCTTTCATGGTTTCTCCCCATACTAGTGGTGAGGGAATAGTATGGAGTATCCTCACTACCCTTATGATTCTCTGGAAGTCTGTCACCCTTCCCAAAATTCACCAGGGATTCACGTATTGAACTAGTTCTCCTTCATCATCTCCTTTGTATATAGCATGCACCTTGGGAACCTATGAGGATCCTGGAGTTATCCTGTGTGTAGCCTGTGAAGTCCAGGCACCCTGTAATTATTTGATCTATGTTGTGTCATAACTATTGGCTTTTGTATCCCACCCAGTTCCTTGACTGAGTGTGGCTTGTTGCTATCATTTGTTCCTTATTGAGATTTTTTGTTGTCCTCACCTTGATGGAATTGAGTTGAAGCTAGTTGAAGAAGTGTGTTGTCGGGCCCGTGGTTGAAGAGGTAGGTTGTCAGGACTCTGAGAAAATATCTCCAAGTGAGAGAGTGTGCTAATGAAGTGAGTTCTCCTTAAGGGAGTTCCATAGCTACTACAAAGCTTTGAGAATTGTGTTTCAGACTGTTGCTAAATCCCTAGAAGGGAGGTGGAGCTATCGATGGAGTATGTGATATTGAATGTGTATACTATTGGGGTGGGATAGGCATGAGGGGAATAAGATTCTTTGGGCAGTGGGCGTAAGTGTCTCATGGGAGAGAATCATTCATCTTAAACCGTGTGACTTTCTATTGTTGACATCACCTTCTTCCATTTGAGATAAGAGTTGATTTGAAGAAGCAGGTTGTCAGGCCTATGAGAAACTCTCCCAGGTGAGAGAGTATGTTGGGAAGTGATTTCTCTTGGAAGGGAGTCTCATAGAATCTACAGTACTTTGATACTTCTGGTCAATCCTATTGTTGAAGCCCAAGTTAAGGGAGGTGTAGTAGTCAATGGACTTGTATTAGTGAAGGTGTACCCTCTTGGGGTGGATCATGTGTGTGGAGAATGAGGATCTATGGGTTGTGGGAGTAAGTGGCTCCTTGGATAAAAGATCCTTCCTATTGTTTTGTGCAACTTCCTTGTTGTCCTTGCCAAGCCTAGAATTCCCTTGCCTGGTGGAGTTTATTCCCAACTTGGGGGTGACCCACTGCTAAGCATGATGAGTAGTGTGGTCTAATGCTGGGAGGTTCATGGAAGGTCTGCATGCAGTTGGTGGTATTATAATAAAATATAAGTACCACTTTTATGTTCATTTACATGTTCTGTAATGGTACATATGTTGTAATTGATGAGTATTTCTTGTGTATGTTGTATATGCTACATGTGTAGGCTTATTGTTATATCCACATTAATATTTTATATATATGTAGAATAGTCATTCTATGTTTATATGGATGTGTATGTTTTTTTGCAAGTATCTCTGTGTGGCATAGCCTAGTAGTTTAAGGCTAGAGATGTCATAGATCAGAGTAGGGTAGTAGAGTTGCAAGAGTGACGTTTCCCAACCTGTTGGTGGTTGGGGACGTTACAAAATGGTATCATAGATAAGTGAAGTGTCTGAGTAGTGGAATTGCTTGGCCTATTGGTGGTTGGGGACATTACAAAATGGTATCAGATCTAAGTGAAGTGTCTGAGTAGTGGCGTTTACTTACCTATTGGTAGTTGGGGATGTTACAAAATGGTATCATAGCCATGGTTTCAACACTAATCCTGGATGGGATGGATAAGTGATCATTGGAACCAAGGTTTCAACGGGAAATTGTGTCAAGAGAAAAAAAAATTGAATCTTAGAGAATTCTAAGTGCCAAGAGGTTACCCTGGCCATATTATGAAGCTCAGCAGGTGTAACAGTATTATAAAACCATGATAGATGTGGTATTGGTCCAAAGAGTAATGTGGGTCATTGGAATCTGCTCAGGAGAAGGAGGAAAATTCTTGACCGTTAGATCTGGAGAAAAGTGCAAGATGGTTAATCTACAAGTCCTTCAGAATTTGATACTTTGGTGAATTTATATGTTATAGAGAGGAAGAGGTTGAAGCCCTGAAGTCCCCGAAGTGGAACTACACTATAGATTTAGGGAGAAGAGATCAACTGTTTGATTTGGCCAAAGTGGATCAAAACCATTGGATCAAGCCAAGGGTGGAAGTTACGACATTGTATGAAGGGAGAAAACTCTCAAGGCTCTAAAGTCTAGAGTTAATCTAGACTATTTGTCAAAAGGGACACGTGTCAATAAATTGGCTTATTCAAGATTTTGGCGTTTGGGAGAATTAGTGTATGCTCAAGTGAGAACTCCTGAAGCCCGAAGAGCCAAAGCAGTGATTCATGATGATGTCAATTGGATTTACATGGACACATGGGTTGTGTGCCATGTGTGATTGGGTTTCGAACCCATGGAAGATTGAAATTCCATTTAGAACGTGACACGTGTCACCCATATGATTGGGCCATGTGTCAGTCGTTACTATTCTGCCAAGGGGCACTCCGTTTGAGCATGGTTAGTGGGAACACACTTGCGTTGATCATGATACACCAAGATCGATGACTAGGAGGAATTCCATGGACACAAGTTGCATGGGAGTTAATTCCCTAAGGCAGTCCTGCAATCCAAACCACGGTTTCACCGTGGGGTTACGTGTCGACATCAGAATAATTACAGGGAAAAAGGAGAGTTACTCCAAACCGTCGATGCATGCCCCACAATTTGAAAGGCATAAATATTGATGTGACATGTTAGTGTTTGTCCATTGAAACCTTGGGGCCCAGAGGACATAGTTCAGATACCGGACTCTCCGGATGAATTATGCTATGTTATGCACTGGACGGACCCCCCCACTGTTAAAGGAAGAAAGGCAAGGGGGGTTGCATAATTTATTATGAGCCATCGATATGAGCATTGATGCTCACAACCTATGAGACTTTCATGAATATTAACCACTATATGACAATAGTCATATCCTCTTGCTAAGGGTTATATCGCATCTCAGTCATTGGTTGTTGATAAACATTGGACTGTAGATCCACTCCCCACACTTCGTGGGTTTTCCCATTAGATACTCCGGGGAGTTACAATGACTTGGGTTAGGAACTTTCAAAGCCCAGAATTCTGAATCCTAGAGGCCCGAAGTTCCAATTAAGCACCTATCGAACTAGCGTTGGGCCAAATCCATGGTCCCATGTGAATTAAGGTCTGAAGGAAAATGGAGGCTAGCGCCCAAAAACTGTGTTAAAGAAAGGAAAAGGGGTTAGAAAGGAAGCCCGTGGGTTTCGTCTGGTTTGAACCTACATCAGAAGAGGTACTAAAGACCTGGGCTCTTTACGATAGGGTCCAACAAATATCTAAGATAAATTATCTCAGAGAAAAGAGATCCACTACACAAGAAGTGCATCAGATAAAAAGCATGATTTTTAAAGGATCATAACTTTCTGCTCAAGGCTCAGAATTGAGCAAGGAAGAAGTCATTGGAAAGGTCTCGAAAATAGGAATTTAGATGTAATGATTACATTAAAATAAAATAAATAAATAAATAAAAATTCTAGAGATGAACACAAATCGAAGAAAGAAGGACATAGACGATTCTTCATTTGCATTGAAATATTTAAGAAGTCATTGAATTAGATGTTGGGTTCAATAAGCAACATGGAAACCCCAAATGAAATCATTTTTTGCGGAAGACACTCTAAGTGACAATATTTTCACATCAACTGTTAATGGTAGGTGGAGAAATCTATCTGCGTTACCTGATAATGTCTGAACCATAAGTTCTTATGGAGATGCAGTGCATGGGAATAAGGAAGGTTTTATGGAATATGAAAGAGTTTGGAGACAAGATATGACATCTCCAAATATCAATCCTATATATTGGAGGTAGCACCTCCATTATTTCTAACAAAGTGCGCAGTGGAAGAATGGCATGAAGGTAATCAAATATGGCATGACAAAAGTTGATTGTGCCAGTCAGTTTGAAAAATCAGATGGGTCAAGTCACGATAAAATAATAATTCATGAAGATAATACCAGTGTTGATATGATCAGTCGCGGAAAGGCTAAACCAAATTGCTTCAAGAAAGAGGTTGGTATTAACTATCCAAGGTTACCTTGAGAACGTGAATGGAAATATAATTGGGTCATGAAGGAATTGGATCAAAGGGATCCAAGTAATAGGGGAATATTGAAAATTAATATGATCATAATATGTGGTGGCAAGTATGCAAAGTAGACAAGGAAAATCTCCTCGATGGATTTAGTTCCTGGAACATCATAAGATAATGGAAGAAGAAATCATGAGATAGATATCAAGCTAAAAGGAATGCATGTCAACACTCTAGGAAGGAAATCTAGAATAGTAGAGGATTGTTGATGCACTCCAAGGGTGTGAAGGTATTTCCATAAGAGCATGGAGATATCAAGTCAAGAATAATTTAAAAGTGAAGTGACTTCTAAAGAGAAATTAATAAGTAACTAGGAGGAAGAAAAAGGTTATATGCATGGTTTTGAATGCAAAGGAGATGGTGCCTAAAAATAAAACCATCTTAAGTAACATAGATCCATGAGTGACAACCCAAAAGGTTGGAGGTAGCACCTGAATCTATGATGGTAAGGTAAAAGAAGGACTTTAATTTGATTCTATGCAACTATAAAAAAGGGGCATATGTTCATCCTTACAGTATGCTAGAGATTGGATAGGTAAGTGAAGTTTGAAGCTAGTTGGGATAGATGGATCTAGAAAACAAATAAAAATTGAAGGTTAATGTTAGTATTAGTAATTGGATGGAAATGCAAAGAGTGACTTGGCTAGAAAGTGCTCAGGAAAAAAATAGTCATGTACAATGACTACAATGAGAGCACAAGAAGATTTAGGAATCCAGGAAGAATTGAAGACTTCTGGGACTAGCAAGGAAAAGTTGCACATGGGAAAGAAGTTGTTGAAATTGTGGTAGCACTGCAGTAGTTGAATTAGGGTTGGTTGAACAACCATAAGGAGAAACATAATTTTTTTATGTTGCAAGTGTTGTTGTTGATGTTTCTATATATGGAAAGAAGCAATAGAAACTTGAAGGCTGGTTAGGTTTGATAAAAGAAGCATGAAATCTTCTACTACCATAAACCATACAGGTAACATCAAATTTATTAATGGAATTCATGTAGGAATGATTTTTTATTACTCTTTTTGCATAATTGCTTAAGGGAATTTAGGTAAGAATTTCCTCAGCCAGAGTTATTTTATAAAATCTCATGATTATATTATTTGAATGCATACCAATGGATGTGGTAAAGGATGGAGGCATGTATTAATTCAAAGATTTTTAGCTTCTGAATGCACACATTGACATAGTAAAATTTCATGTTAATTTGGTTATGGGGTAATAACCAAAGAATTAAAAGATAAGAACTTGTTATAGGAATGAATTCCAGTAAGCTAGCCATGTATGAGACCAGGACATGGTTGGATATGTCAAGGTATGGATATGGAAAGGTTATGAGCCACACAGGTACTAAAATATTCCTACCTTTAAATAAAACGTGGACTACAACCTTTTTGCTAACACTAATGAATACCACAAAATTATATTCTTGGTGTAGTGTTCAAGTCGAAAAGGAAGGCATCCAATTAATTGGGAAGACAATAGGAAGTGTGTGGAGAATGTGTCAACACATTGGCCAAAATTCCAATGTATGGATGGTGAGATACATGACTGAGATAAAGAGTATTATGTAATTCAATGCAAGGTGCACTGAATAAGTATGCATTGAGAATTGCAATCGTGCATAGTAAGTGATATAATTGTGTACTAAATGCAATGGTTGAATGTGTTTTGTAAGTACATGCATATATATTATTGCATGGAAATAATTGTTACTAATAGCTGAAATGTTGTGAACTCATGAAGTCGAGGACATTTCAGGGAGGTGTTAGACATTGCAACATGAAATTTGCAATTCAAGTAGTCACATGAGCATTGACTACAAGAAATTTTCTTGTTTAGAAAACCACAAGGACGATTGCATTCATAATATGGAAACAACCAAGAAGAATTATGAAATAGAATTTCATGTTTTGGGGAAAAGTTTAATTCCTTTTTGAACTAAGTTGGAGTTCCTAAAATAATTGTTTTATGTTTTCTCATGATAATTGGATGTGGGTGATGCAGATGAGATGATGTTTATTAAAGTTAGAATGTTGACTACAAAGAGTAGCTCAGGGAGGATGTTGATTCGAAATATCTGAGGGAATTTGGAACTCTCGGAGCCACAGTGCTCTGAGACTTCATGATCTAGCATGTTGTTGAAGCCCAAGGATAGGGAGGTGTAGAAGTTGATGGACTATGTGACAGAGAAGGTGTACACTCCTGGGGTGGGATAGGCATGTGGGGAATGAGAGACCATTGGTTGGAGTGATGTTGAGGTTTGGTACCTTGTCCTAGTTTTATTTGATAAATCCGTAAGTGCGGAAACAAAATGATCTCCCTAGATCCACCTGGATATAGAACAAAGCAGGACATAATAATACTCTTTCCCTAGATTTTGATTATTGAATGAAATAGGAGGCAAGAATCATGAACATACCTTATGATCGCTTCCTTTGATCTTTGTTGTTCCAGCTTCGCTCCAACGCTCTTGTGCTATCTGTTGGTTGTGGAGCCTGATTATCTTCCTGATTCAAAGGTCCTTGCTTTCAACCGTGTTTATACCCCATGAAGTATTTACACCCCAGAAGTATGTACACTCTTCCACGCGGGGGA